>CAJVRI010000557.1:3935000-4141094 GCA_911649635.1 Poeciliopsis gracilis
CTCGCGCTGCGTCATCCATCCGGTTGTCCGCCCTCCGTCTCAGAAACTCGCTGACCCCCCACACCTCCGCAAACCACTGCGCTTCCTCACACAACTTACCCAATTATTACATTTTTATATTTTCCATTGACTTCATTTTTAAGTTTATTTAATCCAGTAATAAATATGCATGTCTATAATGCGAGTTAAATCCTGACTTTATCACATTATCGCTGCATCAAAGCATCTTTGTGTTTGCATCATCTGTTCTGCATCAGAACAAGCAGCTGATGCTGTTTTTTACTTGCTGTCAGGCTTTTACTGAGGAATTAAAATGTTGATAGTCAGTAATAGTTATTAGCCACAGCTAACCAAAATGTTAGATTTACTAACCACTAATTTGCTAAACAGAAATCTTAGCTATTCTAGTGCTAAACCAGGGGTGGATGGAGATTAACACCTGCCACTGGCCAAATACGGGTTAAAGTATGAAGTTGCTTGTAAATTGGAGCAACTCATGGCAACCATGGCGGGCTGGCAATCTGAACAGAAAACGAAAAGCTGCATTCAGACGGCCATGTTTCTGGCTCCGCCCCTGGAGACGGCCGTGTTTCTGGCTCCGCCCCCGGAGACGGCCATGTTTCTGGCTCCGCCCCCGGAGACGGCCGTGTTTCTGGCTCCGCCCCCGGAGACGGCCATGTTTCTGGCTCCGCCCCCGGAGACGGCCGTGTTTCTGGCTCCGCCCCCGGAGACGGCCATGTTTCTGGCTCTGCCCCCGGAGACGGCCATGTTTCTGGCTCCGCCCCCCGAGACGGCCATGTTTCTGGCCTTTCTTCTGCCTATCAATTTCTTCTTATGAGCCATTTCACCTTGGAGAAGTTTACTGCAGATTTTTTTTTATTCTTTCATGCTTCCTTCCTTTCATTTTAGTTGATGTTGCCGTGGGGACTGATCCCTCTCTGCCCCTGCATAGCAACTGGTTGCCAGGCAGTCATCACTGTCACTTCCTCATTACCCAGAACCCCCTGTGGGTGAGGCTAGTGCAGGGCTGTTAGACCACCTTACACAAATACACAGGAACAAAGTCATTAGAAACACACACACCGAGCAGACTGGAGCAGGCTGACCTTCATGCACTCACACACTCACACTCACAGCTCTGCTGGTGCCGGTTTGATAGCTGTCCCTGTGCTCTGATGGAACCTGAACGAGTTTACAGCAGGAAACACTCAGATGGACACAGAGACATTCTGCTGTCCTCAGAGACAAAACGTTCGTAAAGCGCACACACACACACGCACGCACACACACACACACACACACACATCCCTACTAATAAAACTCTGTTTGTTGTATAGATGCAAGTTTTAATTGGTGGCCATTTTCTGTTCTATCAAGATGGCCGTCTGCTGTTCCATGGTCACGGCATTAATTTGTCACAATATTTTATCATTATTTTATGTTAGTTGTTTTAAATACAAGTTAAATAGACAATTGTGGTTTTCTCACATTATTAAACTTATAGAGAATAGAAAAATAAACTGAAAAATATCAAATATGGACGATGGCGTGTTGGGCCTGTGTACACGGAAGAATAAAGGAGGTGCACATTTCTACCAAGAAACTCACAGAAACGCTGAAATTTTTAGATTAATCTCAGAAATTGTCTAGAAAAATTGTTGAAACGTCTGAGTGCCCAAAGTTTCTTGGTGGAAATCTATTCCTTTGTTCCTATTAATGATTATTTCTCTATAACAACATGAGCAGCAGGTCTGACTGATCATGTTTCCATTCCTGCCTCTCGTCTTCAGGACTCTCCATGGAAACGACCTTTCAACCATCCCCGAAGGCGCGTTCAGCCACCTCAGCTCCCTGTCCCACCTGTAGGTGTCGCTCTGACTCAGTGTGTGTGTCTGTGTGTGTGTGTGTGTGTGTGTGTGTGTGTGTGTGTGTGTGTGTGTGTGTGTGTGTGTGTGTGACCTGGTCCTGACGGTGTGTTTGCTGTGCAGGGCCCTCGGCGCCAACCCGCTGTACTGTAACTGCGACCTGCGCTGGCTGTCTCAGTGGGTCAAGGCCGGCTTCAAGGAACCCGGTAACTAATCATCTGTCAGCACACCTGCCGCTGTGGTGTAGTGCCCAAATCTGACCAGGTGTGGCGCTGTTGTTTCAGGCATCGCTCGCTGTGCCGGACCTGCAGACATGGCCGACAGGCTGCTGCTCACCACGCCTCTCAACAGGTTCCAGTGTAAAGGTGAGGCGTTTGGACTCATTTACCGAAGAATCGTAAAAATCTAGTCATTCCTCACCGCGTCGGATAAAAGCTCCATTTTCATGTCGCCTGCAGTTCAAAAACAGGAAAGTGGAACCGGACCGGACACACTCATAAACTGACCAATCCCAGAGCTCGTAGCTTAGCGCCACCCATTAGCGGCGTTCCCGAATTTCCCAGTCTCTGTTTTCCAAACCTTGAATTCAGTAAAAACCAAAACGACTCCAGATGTTTTCCTTCAACACAAACGAGGCTGGTTATGTATTATTCTCTAGATCACATGTGTCAAACTTGAGGCCCGAGGGCCAAACTGGCCCGCCATAGCTTTTTAAGTGGCCCTCTAGATTCTAGACTAATCGCTAAGTGTGCTTAAATGTTATGCTTTCAATCAAATCAAGCTGCCTCAGCCCTAACTGATGTACTGTCACAAATATTTACAAATTAGTATCACAAACACTGATTTTTATTGCACAAAAAATCATCAAAAGAATCACAAAATCCTGGAAGGTCATGAAAAGATGTTCCATAATATTTGTTCCTTTTAAGAATTCATTGATATTTTATCAGTACATTAGGCACAACTGGCCCTTTAAGAGCATTCATGACCTTGATTTTGGCCCAAACGAGTTTGACACCCCTGCTCTAGATAGAAAATGTAGAATTTATCCAGATGATTCCAGGATTAAAGATGTTGATGAGTTTAACCGAAGCAGGATGCGTTCCTCCGGTTGCAGCTCTGATCCTCCTCTTCCCGAAACATCCAGGTCCTGTGGACATCAGCCTGATGTCGAAGTGCGCCCCCTGCCTGTCAGCTCCCTGCAGGAACAACGGCACCTGCGTCTCTGGCGCTGCGGGCTCCTACCGCTGCACCTGTCCGTTCGGGTTCAAGGTGAGAAACTGTTAGCCTGCTAGCTGACGGCTCTCGCCCTCTACTGGGACAAAACGTCCTGAAGTTACATGTTAAACATTAATGAACTCAGATTATTGAGGTTCCAGCGATGGAGTCCAATCAGCTTCACGTTTTGGCCAAAACAAAATGCTAATTATTGACAGGAAACTGTTTTTACATCAACAAGGATCCGACGATAAACTCCAGTAAAGTATTTAGTCCATGACAATCAAACATTCATAATCCAACATAATCTGCTAATTCTGGGGTTTCTTCAGATGCGTCTGTTTCTCTCAGTTTCATCCTAACTTCTGATCACTCATGTTTCTTTTTAAGCTTTTTGCTCAAAAATGTTGGAATTTGAATTATTATTTCTGAATAATTTAAGACGTTTAATGATAATTTCTTTAAGTTTCACCTGGTTGCTGATAATTTCCTGATTTTTGATTAATTCTGGTGGTTTTATGTTTTCAGAGCAGAATCCAAATAAATGTTTGCTTAAAAAACATACAGAATGTTTTATTACTCCAACGGTTTACAGTTTTATTCCTGTAACTTTCTACAGTTTCGTGTTTAATGTTAGGTTTTAGTCATATCTGTACTGTATCTACAAACTTAAATTATTTAATTTGTGAGATTGACGTCATTAGAGGGACAAAATACCTTTCAGTTTAAAAGCTTTAATCTGTTAGTTTATTGAGGAATTAGGTTCAACCTTATCAATTGGTCTCAACACAACACATCAACTGCAGTTGACCTTTCAAAATAAAGCTCACGAGTCTCTCCTTTGCAGGGCACATTCAAGCAAAAGACGAAGTGACTGTTGATCCATAAAGAATCATGCTAACTGATTAAGATGGACTTTCAGAATAAGAGTTGATTTAGAAAACAGTATTTTTCCTTTTTCTCTCAGAACTAAAACTGTAATGAAAGTGGATGTTTGATTTTCAAAATAAGAGTTTAAAATGTGCAGCTTCTGCTTCTTGGCGGCTCCTGTGTTGAACCGAACTCATGTTTGGTCAGGAATCCAAACTGCGCATGTTTTCCCTGATAGTCCTGAGAATATTTTACTGTATCTCTGTGATTTATGGCCTCGTTAATCTTTGTTATGAGTTTCATCAGCTGCCTGAGCTTCTGGACCAACTCCAAGCACTTTATCAAACCTGAAACGTTTATTAGCCTTTCTGGAAGACGTTAAAGTCTGAACTCAGAACGTTGGAGTCACGTCCCTCTGGGACCAGCAGGGGGCGACAGCAGAGAGGAAACGCTGAAATAAAAGAGGAAGAAACCAGAACAAAGATGTGATTAAAGATCATGTAGATGGGAAATATGAGATTCTGGATGAAGAAGTGGAGGAAGCTGCTGCTAACGCAACTTCCTGTCTCTCTCTGCGACTTCCTGCCCCCCCTTCGTCCCCTCCTCCTTCCTGTCTCTCAGGGTCAGGACTGTGAGGTGGCGATCAACGCCTGCATCAGCTTCCCGTGTCATAACGGAGGAACCTGCCACATCCCACCTGGACGGGACGACCAGTTCAGGTGAGGCTCGGAGCCGCCCAATCAGAGGTTCTGATCCATTTCCCTTTGGGATCAATAAAGTACTTTTGAATTTTATTTTAGATAATCCATCTGATAAAATATTTACTGAACTCTGATCCAGAACCGCACAGCATTCTGGGAGATGTAGGCAGAGGGAAGACCTTTCAATGTGAGCTAAGCTAGCTGGTAGCATCGGCTAACTCACTCGCTCATTCTTTGGTTGCCTAGCAACAACCTGTAGAGTAACTGCTTCGTTCCTTAGTATTGACTACAAAATGAAAAACAAAGACGTGGAGAGAAAAATGAAGATGAACCAGGAGCAGTGACGCCACCAGGTGGCAGCATTCAGTATTACATGACAAAATATGATCAATAATTATCGATATCGACTGATATGAAACGCTGTGCAGCCGTATCGTCCTGCCCTGGTAGAAATAAAAACGTGTCCCTGTGTGTGTGTGTGTCCCTGTGTGTGTGTGTCCCTGTGTGTGTGTGTGTCCCTGTGTGTGTGTGTCCCTGTGTGTGTGTGTCCCTGTGTGCGTCCCTGTGTCCCTGTGTGTGTCCCTGTGTGTGTCCCTGTGTGTGTCCCTGTGTGTGTGTGTGTCCCTGTGTGTGTGTATCCCTGTGTGTGTGTATCCCTGTGTGTGTGCAGCTGTGTGTGTCCGCCAGGCTTCGAGGGCCCGCGCTGTGAGATAAATCCTGACGATTGCGACGACAACGATTGTGAGAACAACTCCACCTGCATTGACGGCGTCAACAACTACACCTGTCTGTGCCCGCCCAACTACAGCGGTACACACACATATTTAACAGCTCCTGGTCACACCAGCAGGCCTGGGGTCAGAGGTCAGGTTTCTGTCCATCATCAGAATCTCAATTTGCTCAAATCCAGGAATTTGGAAAAAAGTAAAAGTTCCAGAATTATTCCTGAAAGCTTTTTCCTCAGGTCCAACTTCTTTTCTTCTGACTTTTGACCCTTTGGACTTGTTGGTCACGCAGACTTGCTGCTCTGCCCCTGTGAAGCCTCTGACCTTTGACCCCTGAGTCTCTCTGCCCCAGGTGACCTGTGTGACGAGGTGGTGGACCCGTGTCTCGCCGGTTTCGACCCGTGTCAGCACGACTCCAAGTGTGTCCAAGTCGGCCGCGGCTACAGGTGAGGCCGGCTCCACGAGGGGTCAAAGGTCACCAAGGTCATGTCCTGGAGGACAAGGCTGGAGCAGGGAGGTCACTTCCTGTTTTATTTCCCTCAGAACAAAACCGGGTGGGTCAAAACTTTACATACAGGCTAAAATAATAAAGCAGCTAAAAACACGAATTACGCAAACAAACAATTAATTAAACAAACAAACAAAACAACCTGTATCTTGGATTCTCCATGTTTACATCTCCTCGCTTTCTGATTGGCTGTCGTTCAACAGGCTGCGACCTTGTTTGACCTCACTGGTCATGTTGGATATTTTAGGTCGGAGGAAATTTTCCGATTATGTTTGGAGTCATCTTGATTCATGTTGTCGGAAGGAGAAAATCTGGACTTTTTTCAATGTTCTCACCGTTGGATAAATGCTAAACAGAAAACTCTTTTGCTTCTCCAACTTTCCTCTGGACTTCCTGTTTTCCCTGAAGTTCTCGTCCTGTACAGTTGGGTTGTCGACTCCCCCTAGTGGCCTGAAGGACTCGGTTTGGTGCCGTCAGCCATGATTTATGCTGTTTTTGCCATTTTTACCCTTTTTCATCCGTTTCTCGGCATCGTTTTTCTGTTGGACTTGTTTTGGAGTCAGCATTAGTTGCGTTTTGCCATTTTATAAAACGGTCGTACGTTTGACCCGACCCGGCTGTAAAGTCGGATCAGAACCACAGAAAATCCACAGCAAAGAGAAACGTCTCCTCAGACATTGTGTTTGCTCATCCACCGATGCTGGCTGTCGATTGACCTTTGACCTGGTGTGTGACCAGGTGCGAGTGTCCGCCAGGCTTCGTGGGGCAGCGCTGCGAGCTGGACTACGACGACTGTCTGGAGAACAAATGCCAGCATGGAGCCGAGTGCGTGGACGCAGTCAACGGATACACCTGCGTCTGCAAGGAGGGCTTCAGGTGGGCCTGTGTGTGTGTGTGTGTGTGTGTGTGTGTGTGTGTGTGTGTGTGTGTGTGTGTGTGTGTGTGCGCGCAGCTGGCCAGAGTGAAACTAATTCATCAAATTAAAAGTTTTATTTGTTTATAAAAATATTTTTGCTGTATTTTATTTTAAGTTGCGTCTAATTGGACTTGCAGAGATCAGAGATTTTTCTGTAAAACTACTTCACTACCAAACTGCACAGTTTGATAGTGAAGTGAAACATTTGATTAAAAGTCTAAATTTTATTTATAGTTAAAACCAGATATTTAAAGATAATAAACAGACACATTTTCTCAGTTCATCTGATCTTTTTTTTCTTCTCGTTTTTGGTCAGTTAAAATTAACCAAATTATTTATGTTTAATAAATGTCAGAAAACTTGGTAGTAACTTTTTTTTTTACTTTGTAGCCCAGTATTAGGACAATACGTCCAAAAATTAAATAATTAAAATAAAAAATGACAATAAAGTTACAATATTATGACTTTGTTTTTTTTAGTGGTTGTAAAAAACTCCTTTTGTATGAAAGAGACATTAGAAAACAAAATAATTTTGTGTTGCTGCTGTTGAATCACAGATATTAGCAACAATAATAAATGATACAAAATAGTGAATTAAAACTGTTTTTCATTTGTTTTCATCTCCAAAGTTTAGATTTAATTTATCTGCTTCATTGATAAACTTCATGGAGTTTCATTCAGATTTGAATCCTTTTATTCTGAAATGTCCAACCTCACTTCCTGCCGCCTCTCCCCCAGTGGGCTGTTCTGTGAGAACCCTCCACCAATGATCTTGCTGCAGACCAGCCCCTGCGACCAATCAGAGTGCCAGAACGGTGCCCAGTGCCTGGTGGTTGCCGGGGAACCCATCTGCCGCTGCATATCCGGTTACTACGGCAACACCTGCGACAAACTCTCCACCGTCCACTTCCTGGGTCGAGACGGCTTCGTGGAGCTGCACGGCACCAAGCTGCGACCGACTGCGCATATTTCACTGCAGGTGGGGCTGACCTTTGACCTTTGTCTGCAGCAGAATGGGTTTCCAATGGGTTGGCTTGAGATGAGCCCACAGCATGACGCTGCCGCTACCCGGCTGGGCCGTCTGTTGGTTCAAAGTGAAGTTATGACAGTTTTCCCTCTGTTTATTGATTAATCGATCGTATTGATTCTATAACACTGATTATTGATTAATCGGTCTTATTGATTCTGTAACATGTGGGTGTATTAATTAATTGATCGTATTGATCAGCAGCGTCCTCTCTTCCAGGTGGCCACCGATAAGGACAACGGCGTCCTGCTGTATAAGGACGACCTCGACCCGCTGGCGCTGGAGCTGTACCAGGGACACATCCGCCTCATTTATGACATCACCAACTACCCGCCCACCACCGTCTACAGGTGAGCTCACCTGGCCTCCTAAACCAGTTATTTCTGTAAACGTTCTGTAAACACAGGACTTGGATGAACTCATTAAACTTTAACGTGATAAAAAGCAGCAGGATTTTAGCGAGTCTCAGACCTGGAAAGCGAAGAGACGGACTCTCGTGCCTTGATGTTTTTAGCAGCTAAGTTTTAGCTTCTGCTAATCTTTTCTATGTGTTTAGCGGTGTAGCATTAGCATAGCTGTGCATAGCGGTTAGTGAAGCTAACCTCCAGGTTTTGTGCAGCCAGGCCTGGTGAGAGCTGCAGCTGATTTTAGTCCTCTGGTTCCATTTCCCCGTTTGGTTTTTGTGTCTTCATGGGAAACAGTTTTATATTTCAGCAAAATATCTGCTGCTGTGTCACTCAGACGCGAACCAGAAACCGAGACGTTTGCGCTCTGAACATGAGCTCAGAAGATTCCTCTAAAATCCTGAAGCACGGCGTCCTTCAGGTGAAATATTAAACCATAAACTTTGCTGCAGGAACCACAGAAGAAGAAACGGCTTCAGTCTAATTTCTACCTTAAATGTTTGACTTGATGAGATGAAGTGATTATAAGACATGACGCAACAGATTAAGATTCAGATCATCGACTGAGGAAGAACAAAACGAGAGAGCGACCGCACTTTTCAGATTTTCAGTTATAGATGTTTAAAAACTAAAAGTAAAGAACAAAAAAAATGTGAAAATAAAGAATCAAATGAGAGAAAATAGATGAAAAAAGATTCAGATTGAAGGAGATGAACAAGTCCTTCACTGTGACCTGGTGAGCAGCTGACAGAGGTCACAGAGGTCACAGGTTTGCTGCATAGACGCGTAACATAACCACTATGTTTGTTTTCTTTTGACTAGATAAATTAAGAGGTAAATACATTAGATTCCCAGTGTTTGGAACTGGTTTGGGCAGCTTCATGCTGGTTCCAGGTGTTTGTGAAAACCAGATAAAAAGAGGCGTGTCCATTGGCGCGCAGCCAGAGAGGGAGACGCACATCGGCATGTCGGTGCAGCGGGAGAAACAAGTAAGAAATTACAGAAAAGACATCAACGGCAGTCTGACTTCGCTCAGGATGGTGGAAACTGGACCAGAACCTGGCGCCCAGGAAAGGCCGCCGGTGCCTTTTTGCAGATTTTTGGTGGCACCACTATTTTCTCTCATCTTTTTGGGGGGGTTGTTGTTTTGCAATAAAATGGGGGAATATTTGCAGGTTGTTTGAATTATGGACATATTTCTGATTAAAACAATGAAGTGATTTAAATCTAATCTTATACAGTTTTGATGGATTTTTGGTTACTGATCTATTTATCAGAATAACCTTTATTTCTTAGTGTTATGGTATTTTGAATAAATCATTATTGCTAAAATTCAACCAATTCCATATTAAGTGGTTGGATATTTATTTACTTATTAAACTAATTTTATTTGATTCCTGAGACAGAAAATGCTTTAAATCAAGCTGAATTTTACAGTGTGTGTGTGTGTGTGTGTGTGTGTGTATGTGTGTGTATGTGTGTGTGTGTGTGTGTGTGTGTGTGTATGTGTGTGTGTGTGTGTGTGTGTATGTGTGTGTGTGTGTGTTTGTGTGTGTGTGTGTGTGTGTGTGTGTGTGTGTGTGTGTGTGTGTGTGCTAATCTCCCATCAGGTCACAGAGAGATGAGTTGCTGTTGTTCCTCAGTGAACAATGGAGGGAAGAACTGATGATGAAAATGGCTTCAATGGTCGTCAACAAAAAATTTTTGCAATAAATTTGCCAATATTTATCCCAGATAAATGCTTCTGATGTCAAATCGTTAATAATTGAAACCATAGAAAACATATTTACTAATAAATAATAATTTCCCTCTAAAATATCCATTTAGACTTTAGAGAAATGTTTTTCTATAAATATATATATATATATATTTACTTGGATCTTGTTTCCATTTTCTGGTTGGCTTTTTTCAAAATGGCTCCCATGATTGTATTGGAGAAAAAGTTTTTTCTAAAATCAGCCATAGTTATTGCCAATGGTTCACTTAGCAAGAATCTCATTTATGCTAATGCTAAACTGCAAAGCACATCTTAAAAAGTACCAGAAACTAATCCTAGACTGCTAATCACAAAAAAGCATAAGCTAATAACTAACACTAAACTGTTTAGTTAACAGAAGCTAATGCTAAACTGCTATACAAATAAAAAGATAAGTAGAAGCTAACGCTAATGTTTCTCTTCTCCTTTTGGCCCTGAGCCTTGCTAACACTAAAATCCTCAGTTTCTGATTCTGCTGCATTTTGTCAAGTTAAAGTTTTATAAACATGATGCGACATAAAGTTCATCCAAGTCATGAAGCTGGGAAACATTTCATGGCAAAAAATGGCTGCCATCAAGTAGTTATGGGGAAACATGCGACCTGGGAGTTTAGCATGCTAATGCTAATAGTTGTATCCACACACAACGTTGCTGCAGAATCAGCAGAAAGTATTCACACCCAGAAGGTGAAGTGGGAGGAAACAGCGTTAGGAAGAGCCAGCTGTTCACAGGTCCAGATGCTCTGCAGGCTCTTGCTGCAGGGATCAAACACACCGCCCCCTGGTGGAGGGGTGGTGTCACAGCAGCAGACTGGAAAATGTTCCTGGAGGATCTGCTGCTGCAGGCATGAAGAGAACTTTGACTAGGACAGTGTGACTCACACCATTATTTAGTGACATGGTTGCTAATGGAAACCATGTCTGCTGCTCTCAGCTAGAAACTTCACATTTACACCATCACTAAGAAAGTAGCCGCACCGTTCACATCCGCAGCTGGTTTATCGCATCCTGTTTTATGAACACATGGACACGTGAATGCAACGGTGAAAACCAAATGATTCACGTTTCCACGGCTTCATGTGTGACGCCTGTGTGTTTCAGCGTGGAGTCGGTCAGCGACGGACTCTTCCACACCGTAGAGCTGCTGATCCAGAACCGCTCACTCAGCCTGGTGGTGGACAACGGCGCCCCCAAGAGTCTGGGCAAGCTGGGCCGCCAGCCCTCCGTCGATCACAACACCCAGCTCTACATCGGCGGTACACACACACACACACACGCACGCACGCACGCACACACACACACACACACACACACACACGCCACACACACACACACACGCACACACACACGCACCACACGCACACACACGCACACACACACGCACACACACGCACACACGCACACACACGCACACACACGCACACACACACGCACACACACACACACGCACGCACCCACATACACACACACACACACACACACACACACACAACTGCAGCTCTCACTGCACTCCAGCAGGGGGCAGCAGTGTGGAGGAAATAATCACCAGCTAATCGATTAATCGTTAACTGGAATATTGAGGTCGATTGGCCGAGGAATAATTAAGTCAAAACTGTGCAAAATAAATATTTTACATTTAAGATGAAAATCTGTCTGTAGATCTGTTGGACCCACAATTCCTGAGAAGGTGCTGGAAAAGAAAAATAGATCAATGAAAATCATGCAAACTTTACTCTCAAAATTTGACTTTAAAACTTAAAACTTTTTTTCTCTCAATTTTTACTTTTTTCTCTGAATTCAGACTTTTTTTCCTCTAAAATTCTGACTTTTTTTTCATAATTTTGACTTTTTAATCTTAAATTCTTCATTCTTTGCTGTTTGTCTCATAATAGTCTAAATGGAGAGTCTGAGCCGTCATCAGGCATTTCCTCAGGCTGATCTTTGCGCTGCGTGTTCTCAGGAGTGCCCCCCCTGGTGGCGGCCTCAGGGCTGCGTCCCGGCCCGGAGCGTCCTCCTCCGGGTTTCGACGGCTGCATCCACAACGTTCGGATCAACGGAGAGATGCAGGACCTGAGCTTCAGAACCACAGCAGAACCGCCGGGCAAGGTGAGACTGAGCGCCGTCATCATCGGGCTCTGACCTCTGACCTCTGCTGAGAAAACATCCTCTGGTTCAACTCCACCCTTCACTGATGTGGATTCTAACTTTAACCTCAGAATTAAAACGTCTCACAAAATGTTGACATTAAACTCAAACTTCGACTTAATTTAAGACAGAATTAATTTAATATCTGAATTTAATATATTTTAATATTAGAATTAAAAAACTTCTTAAGTTTTGACATCAAAATCATTTTTTACTTTTTTCTCAGAATTTTGACGTTTTTGTTAAAATTCTGGTTTTGTCTGGTGACCCGTCGTTGCTTTGTAAATAGTTGACTGAAGCGTTTGTCCAGGGCCCGGCGGTTCTGGTCGGGTGCCACGCCTGCAGTGTGTGCGCAGCTGGAGCCTGCCGGGAGGGAGGTCAGACCGGGGTCACCTGCAGCTGCCCTCCGGGCCGGATGGGGGCGCTGTGCGACGAGACGGCGGCCAGCGACCCCTGTCAGAACATCAGGTGAGCCGGTCCGGTCTGGTCCGGTCGGGTCGGTTTGGTTTCTAATAAATCGAAACGTGACTGAATGAGGAAAAGTTTGGGCAGAATATTTAGCATCTTCTCTCTCTTAAAGGGCCGGTATCATCTTTCCATCATGTTGTATCATTATTCTTTCATCAGAAACAAATCTGGAGTTTTGTTTTGGTTCCTTCATACTTGTTCCTTTAATCTCCATGGCAACCATTCAGCTACTAAACGCCTGGGTGGCCCTAGCCCCGCCTTCGAGGCGCAGCTCCTCCCCTACTCAGCTCCTGCAGACTAGCCAGCAACAATTAGAGTCAGCTGAGCTGCTGCTCAGAGCAACACTGGTAAAAAACATTAAAGGGTTAACAGAGGAGCCATGTTGGGACGACTTCCTGGAGGCGGAGCTTCAGGAAGAGTTTTCAATTTGAAGACGTTAAAACAGGAAGCAACATTTATTTTAAGCCATTTTTGATACATTTAGCATTTTTATAACAACTAAAGGAAGCCTGGAAAACCGGCCCTTTAAATCAGCAGTTAGCAGCTGACTCTGACCCCCCCTCCAGGTGTGTCCATGGTACCTGCGTTGCCACGGCGCAAGCCTACAGCTGCCGCTGCGCTGACGGCTACCAGGGCCCGTCCTGCGACCGCCCCGCCTGCAGCTGCGTCCACGGAGAGTGCCGGACCTCCGAGTCCGGGGTTCTGGTCTGCCACTGCGAGCCGGGCTTCACCGGACCCGCCTGCAACACAGGTAAGCCAGGCGCCCGCCGACCTTCGACCTCGCCGACTCTCTGACCCCGCGCCTCACCGCCTGCCCCTCCCCCGCCGCAGAGCTGCGCTGCCAGGGCGAGACGTTGCGGGAGCAGCTGAAGCGGCACCAGGCCATGCGGACCTGCACCTCCACCAGCAGGGTGCCGCGCGTGGCGTGTCCCCGGTCCTGCCAGGCGGCGGCGCCGCCCGGCGTCTGCTGCGGCGTCACCAAGACGCGCCGGCGGAAGGTGGCGTTCCGCTGCACAGACGGGTCGTCGTACTCAGAGGAGCTGGAGACGGCCCTGGAGTGCGGCTGCGGCCGGTGCCCGCTGTAGGCCCCGCCCACCAGGTGTAGGCTCCGCCCCCTATCTGTAGGCCCCGCCCACCAGAGGAGCGGCCCTGGACGAGCAGAACAGACACTCAGAGAAAATATATTGTAAAATATATGTGAGAAACATAGAACTTATTTTTATTATGAATTTTTCTAAGATGATAAAAAGACTCATAAGTTGTTTTTAATGTTTCATAGTATAAAAATATTTTCTACCTTTGTAATAAACTAGATTAACATTCCTTAAAGTATCTGAATTTAAAAGTTTTAATGTAAATCTTTATAAATATTTCCTCTAACCAAGCGATCCTGATGTATTCGGCGTATTAGCATGATGTTAATGTGAGAAGAGGCTCCGCCCACCAGGACTCGGACCGCAACAGGTCAAACCAGGTGTCTGCACCCAGATCTCCTTCACACTGGACCCCTCTGACCTCTGACCTCAGCTGCAGTCCCGTCTCCTCCAAATTTCTCTCGAGACTCTTCTGCATTTTTTCCTTCCACTCAACTTTCTATGAGCATCTCTTCTTCCTCTGAGGATTGAGCCGAGGTCGTGAATCAGATCCAGTTTTTATCAGATTAATAGATGAATTATTGGAGTTCAATCAGAGATTCCGCCTCAGGGATCCGGCAGGTCCGCCCGACCAGAACCACCTGCAGTCGCCATGGAAACCAGCTCTTCTTCTGTGTCTTTCTGGAGTCAGATGTTTTCTGTCCAGTCCAGCTGCTGTGGATGGTTTGGATGTTTCCGAGGTTCTGCTGACCCAGACTGGACTGAACCGGACCGGCGGTTCTGAAACCGATCCAGCAGCGTAACGATGAATGTGAAATTGTTTGGGGATCAAACTCCTCTTCCTCATCCTCTTCCTCTCAGTGCAACGCCACAGAAACAAAATGGAGTCTGTTGGGAAACTTAGATTCACAGTTTGAAATTTTGTTTCTTCCATTTTTGTTTCTGCTGCTTCTAAAAATGACAAAACGCTAAAAAAAACAACTTGTTTTTTTTGTTGCTGTTTTTTAGGTTTTTTAGTGTCTTGAAAATGAGCCAATCAGCAGGCACTGGCCTGTTACCTAGCAACCAGAGCTGAGCTCCATCCTGATACCGGCTTGGTTTTATTTTATATTATGCAGGTTGTAAAGACACATCAAAACAAACCATTATACGAAATTTGACTCGTATAATTAAGCCGATAAAATATGAGCTAAAACCAAAATAAAGTTTAAAATCACACTCTTGTTAACTGTGAAGGAGGCTCTACTTCTGCTTTTCAAAGATGTATGGTGCTTTGCAGCCATTTTCAGCTGAGGGAAACTTTGAGTTGGGGGCGTGGCCAGCAGCAGCTTATTTGGATTTAAAGTGACAGTGCCCTAAAACAGCTCAGAAATAAAATGACCTAAGAATTGTTTTGTGCAGAAAATGAAAGGAACATGTTTTGTGTAGACCACAGGCTGCCCCTCCCTCTGCCCGGGTGGAGAGCCAAACACCAGCAGCTCCTGTCATGACTCCTCCTCTTCCTTCACTGGACAGCAGCTTCATACAGGAAGTGTAATGGGGCGGCCATCTTGGAACTACTGGAATGCTTTTAGTTTTGATTACATCGAACCTTCAGTAACTAAACCTGCAGCACTTCTTCCTTCTTCTGCCCCTCCAGTCATCCCAGACACCCATGTG
Source organism: Poeciliopsis gracilis (assembly GCA_911649635.1). NCBI lineage: Eukaryota > Metazoa > Chordata > Actinopteri > Cyprinodontiformes > Poeciliidae > Poeciliopsis > Poeciliopsis gracilis. The sequence goes on from CAJVRI010000557.1 coordinate 3,950,356, forward strand.
ACTCCTCCCACTCTGACTCCTCCTACTTGTGGCCCCACCCACTATACGGCCCCTCCCATCCCATCCTGCCTGTTAAAGGTTCATTGTGAACAGAATAAACCTCAGCTACTAGTTATTGACAGTAACTAAACTGATCTGTACTCTCACCTGTAAAGGTCGTAGGTTACATTTAATTAATTATGTGATTATAACTGATGGTTTAATTGAATGTTGGAATTAAACGTCTATTGAAACCAGCGAAGTCGTCATTGTCTGACGTCAAAATGCAGTTTGTTGATCCCTGAAGGAGGAAGTTGTTCTGGCTGGAAATGTTTTCGTTCAGAACTGGATAAATTTTTATAAAATTCACACTTTTTTCTGATTCTGCTGAGTTTAAAGGTTCAACATGGTTTTTCACTGGCAGGCCAGTAGAGGTCACTAATGAGGCCATCAAAGTCACATGTCTAACTGCACCAGCTAATGCTAACATTTTCCCGCACAATAGGCTCTTTGCACCTGAGCTTCCGCGTTCGGGGAAAAACGGCTCAATTGTTTCCGATCTATAGAAAATGGTACTTTACACCGAGTATCTGCAGGGCTTTTCCAAGGTAACAATAATGTACATCCATCTGAAGCCCCAACAAGTAAGCCGGATAAAGGTTTTAAGATGTTCGCCTTGTTATACATTATAAGTTTGCGTTATTGACGACTAAGTTGCTATATTGAGTTCTTTTTACTGAAGATAAATGAGTGATTTGAAGTTTATTGGTTTACCGTTATTTACCGTTAAGTCCGAGCTAGCGGCTATATGTGTGTATTGTAGAGCGCTGTGCGATGAACTTAACAGGCGCAGAGGGATGGATATTAGTTCATTTGTTTAGTTCATTTATGAATATTGATTCTGATGTTAAGCTTGTTTAGGCTTTATCAATTTCCTTCTTATTTGATCTAAGGTGTAACAGTATGATGTAATGTGTAACGGTAGAACATCTGAAACTTATTTTCTGTATTTCTGTTTATTCTAGGAGACCACACACACATCTACACACATACTGAAGCACTCATCCACACCCACCAAATACACCGTGATGCTATTACTGTTGTTGGACTAAGATCTGTGACCGACTTGGAATACAGAAAGCAAAAGGGATCCTGCCTCATGTCTTCCTTCTTACATCTGCTGCACCACATCTGGTCCTGAACTGAACCCGGGTCTAAGTAGTGTTCTGACCGACACTCCAGGTTGGGAGCAGTGAAAAACCTGAACAGTGCCTTTAAACAGTCCTACAAATTAAGACCAGACTCAGCTACAAGGACGGTGTGTGTACAGCGGTGTGTGTACAGCGGTGTGTGTACAGCGGTGTGTGTACAGCGGTGTGTGTACAGCGGTGTGTGTACAGGCGGATCAGTTGCTCGGCTGTCCGGCTCTGCTCTCTCGTTCCCAAACTCTCGCTCTTTCAGGCTCAATACAGCAACGATTCAATGGAAATAACACAGGACGCCCCTTTACCTTCGTCTTTAGGCTGAAGAAGCTGATCCGGAGTAAAGTGAAGGCTGCAAACTTTGTTGTATGGCGTTAGCTTTTAACTGGTAGCTTTAACTGGTACCAACGAATATTTACAAGCCACCGTCTTCTTAATCAGGATCGCTTGGAAATCCATGAAAACTTAAAGTGCATAGTATTGTTTTATTTGTATCTTAAGTACGACTTTGTCTTTTATAGCAGACAGTCACTGAAAGCGGAAAAAAGAGAGCTGGATTTGCGCATGAGGTTGTGACGTCAGCACGGCGGTGCAAAGACCTTTGCCCTTCAGATGACCTGCTAAACTTCAGCAAGTCGTGTTGCTGTTTCGTTCCTCTAGATTTTCATGCTGATGATTCAGTTTTAGATGAAAACCAGAAGACATTATTCATTTTACTGAAGCTCTCTGATGTCACAGAGTTGCTGCTGATTGGTTCGTTAGCGTTGTGACGTCATAACTGAAGTTTAAAAGATTTCTGAAAGTCGTTCCTAAAGATTTGCTTTTCAACTGTTTTCTTTGGCGCCATCTGGTGTCCAAATGTCATAAGTGCAGCTTTAAGCTTCTCTACCTGCAGAACCAGAACCAACCAATGATTCACCTGCCTGACTTCTAGTGGGATCCAACTTGAGGCTTGGGGGCCGTTTATGGTACCAGATTGCAGTTCTAGGAGCCACAGGAGACTTTTTATTATATAACATAATCATATTAACTAAATATTATTTTAATGAAGCTTTTTATTCATTGGTAGATTTATTCTCCTCATTTTATTGTTTAATTTTGTGTTTAGTTTTTTGGCCGGAGAAATATCTGTTGCCATGGTAACAGTTAGTGAAGTCAAGCAGAAAAAGCGGACAGTAAATGATTCATGTCAACGTTTTCTGAGTCCAAGTCCCAGTTTTTACCTAAAGAGTGGAGGTTCTATCAGAACCAAGCAGAACCGACCAGAACTTGGCTATAACGGTTGAAGTTCAGAGAGACAAGCGAGTCATGAATGAAGAAACAGCGCGGTTCTGTTTAATGACCCGTTTTCATTTTCACAGCAGTTGGGAAAGGCTTTCCGAACCGGAACAGAAACACACAGCAGACCCTCGTCCTCTCCGGATCAGAACAGGGCGTGGCCAAGCGCCTGCAGCAGGTCCAACTCCAGGTAAACCCGGCAGAACGACAGGAAGACGCCGACGGCCGAGAACCCGATCAGAGCCCACAGAACCCGAGCGCTGAAGTAGAGCGGAGCCAAACTGAAAGAGAGCAGAGCAGAACTTTAACAGAACCTGAACAGAACCGTCTTCATGGATCTGTTTCTGCTGGGAAACATCTGGTTCTGATCCAAACCAGCAGCAGGTTCTAATGGCTTTGGGTTTCATTTCATTGAGTTTTTGTCTCTTACAAAAACAGTTTTTAGGGCATTTCTAGTTATTAGTGTTAGTTTTAATACTTTGGTTCATTTTTAGGTGCAGAGGTCAAAAAGATCAAAGAAGTGTGATTATATTTACGTCATTTCCACAAAATGGTTTAAATGATTGTTGACCAATCAGCTGATTGGAGAACTAACTGAACATTTGCTACGTTGCCGCCCAGCGCCACCAGGGGGCGCCAGGCGCGCCTCTATTTGCCAATAAACAAAATAAACTGGGGCAAAAAATAATTTCACATCAGTTTGAAAAGCTAATAGATTTACAAACACAAAAGCAAGTTTCATTAAATCTGTTGCTGCAGGATGTTTTAGTTTTCCTCATTAGAACTGTTTTTATTTCAGTTTCTGTTATTTCATTATTTTTAGACACTATAATAACTATAACAACTTCGGCCGTAACTTTATCAGCTAAATATTTTCATCTCAGGTGATTAAATATTAAAGTTCGGCTGCAGAACCAGAACCACTGAACCCGACCAAAAGCGCCTACCGTCCCTGAGCCGACTCGGCGTAGCCCCAGAAGTAACACAGCCGTCCATAAAGGTAGAGCAGGCCGCAGAGGCTGGACAGGCCTGCAACACACACACACACACACACACACACACACACACACACACACACACACACAGACACACACACACACACACACACACACACACACGCACACACACAGACACACACACAGACACACACACACACACACACACGCACACACACACACACACACGCACACACACACGCACACACACACACACACACACACACACGCACACACACACACACACTCTTAGAGAGGTCCTAACAGGTAAGTGGGCCAGGTTCTCACGGCTGGCGGCTCACCTTGGCTGAAGAAGACTCCGGACGTCCACAGGATGGTGATGAAGATGGGGAAGTACTCTGAACAATTCGCTCTGAAACAATGACAGTAAGTCACCATCAGGGGACGCCAGAGAGCCTCTAACCACCAACACAGAGCAACTTCCTGCAGGCGGGAAAAAAAACTACCAACAGCTTTGCAGATTAAGAAAAGGAGTACATCGTCAAAATAATTCCCAGAAAAAACATTTACTTTTATTTTCCTAGCAAATGTTAATGTAGTTATTGTTACATGGGGCGGCCAGCAGGTGTCACTGTTGTGCTCTGTTCAGCTTCTGTTGATCAAACTCGCTGCCATAACGGACAAAGATGGAGGCCACTTTTTATTTTCAAATAAACACTGAAATATTTATTTCTCTAGTCATCTGTTGTTTTAATTTCTTCAATAATAAAGAGACAATAAAGCCAAAGCAGACAAATTTGGAAATCACTGTTGATCATCAGAAATATTAAGAGGGTTTTGAAGAGTTGAAGCATGAAATGACAGAAGAATATTATTAGAAAGTTTATGCTTTTATTGCTTTTGCAGTTTTTTATATTTGGAGACAAGGGGTGGGCAGCACATGTTGATTTCAGCAAAGTGTGATCAATAAAAACAGACATTGTTAATAAAAGAAACAATTTGTCAAGTACCTGAATGAATAATCAGTTCATGCAAACATACACTCACCTACAGTCAAAAGTTCGTATAAAACCCCACAGCCAGAAAAATGTTATTCTTGATTAGTGTATTGTTATAGTAAATGTTTAAATTATTTTTAACTTTAGTGATTTTACTGTTATTTTTTAATTAATATAATTTTTATTTATTTATTAAAATAATAGTTATCATTATCTGATCTCAGTCTGACAGATTTTGGTCCATTTTTCCTCCAGAACTGTGTTTAGTTGTTTCCAGTTCTAAATGTTATAAAACCAAATGAAACCTGTTCATGTAAAGGTCAAAGGTCACACTAACGGTGGAAAAATACCCTGGTATTTAAAAGGAAAAACAAATTCTCATCATAATATGAACTTTCCGTTATACATTTTTTAAAAAGTTATTTTAAAATGATTTTATATTATTTTTTTTATTTCTGAACGTCTAAAGAGGCCAATAGTATTGGAATTTGGCTCAAGCGCGCCCCCTACTTTGTTCCAACAGTTGGATTTCCCTGATTCATCATCTGATCTGCTCCAAATGTTTTTGTGCATCATAACGGAGTATTGCTTCACATTGGTGTGGCAGATTTATGACATCACTAACGCCCCAACCACTCAGAGAAGATGCTGAAAAAAAGATGGTGACTCATTATGCTTCACCCTGTATGTTACATGAGATTGAAACTTTATAACCACACGACATGAATCAAACCCTACAGGAAGTCCTTGCCAATCCCACAAAACAGGAAGTAATCTTCCACAAAGTAAATCCTTTGTGGAAGATTAGCTTTCACCAAACTTTTAAGACATGCTGCTGGACTTGCATTGGACTGAAGGTTATATGGAAGGTTTACTAAAAGCGCTGCCTGGTGGATGGGTGTGGGAACGGCGTGAAAGAGTGCATGGTGGGATGGGCACAGGGCCGGAGCGGCACTGTTCTACGAGGGACATACCAGGCTGCTTGGAGCTTTAATTATTATTTTTATTAGTAGTATTTTCTTTTCCTCTTTCTTTTTTCATCAACTTATCCTGTTGTATCGTTTTGTAGCACTTTGGTGCAGTTTCAAACTTCTCTATGAATAAATTTGATATTGCGGGGACTTTACACCGACTTTCATTCATTTTCCACAGCCTGACCCAAAAACAGTGTTTCCCCTCATGCGGTCTAGGATTTGTCCCCACAAGGAGCAGAGGTCCTCACTACCCCAGAATGTAGACAAGTAGGTCCCCACAAGGAAATAAAAACCTGGTTTCCACACACACACACACACACAGACACACACACACACACACACACAGGTACTGACTGGGCTCTGAAGATCCGCTCGAACTCCGGCGGCCCGCTGATGCAGGGCGGAGACACCGAATACTTCCTCCTGGCATAAATGACCTGCAGGGAAAAATAAGCTGCACACACACACACACACACACACACACACACACACACACACACACACACACACACACACACACACACACACACACACACACACACACACACACACACACCGTCATCATCCTCGCCTTCATCAAACTGATTTTCATACAAGTTTATTTTCCGGGTCGGTTCTGACCGGACTGTGGGAACATTGGAGGTCCGCTGTGTCAACACTGGATGCAAATTAATTAATAAAAGCTTCAGATAAATAAACTGTTTATCACCAAGGCTTCAGTTGCAGTCAGCTGAGCAGTTTCCATGGAAACCAGCAGGATATCAATACAGCAGAGGAAAGCTGAACTGGACCCAGTTCCTGGTTCTTACCTTGCTCCAGAACTCCCAGTACGGTCACAGCGCCGAGACCGACTGCCTCATCCAGCATGGCTGCAGGCCGACAGGTGAGACTGAGGCTGGGACCAGGGGGAGAGAATACACCTGCAGGGGGCGGAGCCAGATATTCAGGGGGCGGGGCCAAATATACAGGGGGCGGGGCCATGAAACAGGGAAAATAGGAGAAACTGGAAAGAGATGGAGCTGAAAAGTGAAGAATTAAATTCACCAAAATTAAAAAATAAACTCTTAAAGTTGGAAGTAAATTGGTAGCAGAGACATTCCTGCCACTCTTGGATTATGGAAATGTTTTATATATGAATGCCTGGACCAAATGTCTTCAGTCGCTGAACACTGTATCAACCTTAAAGGTTGCTTTAAGGTTGCCTCCTTTTAGCGAACAGAGAAACAATAATACTCGGCCTGCCTCCAGCATGTTTAAGCTGTCTAACAGAGCTCTGTTAGTTCTCATTCTTTACACGCTAACGTTATTCTTCTGCATGTCCAACGTGTTTGAAGTGAAAAAGGGAAGGAAGCATTCAGTGTGTTGCTCCATCAGCCTGGAATCAACTCCAGTCTCAACTCAAGATGTTGGAAATTATTTCGATTTATTTCGATCGGTTCTTAAAGAAAGGCAACAAGAGTCTGTGAAACAGTGTCACTGCTTTTAACTTATTGTTTTATACTTGTGAATATTATTAATTGGTTTTAGTTTGTAACCAGGTTGCTGTGTTGCAGACTTTCTGCCCAGGTCCCTCTTGAAAATGAGATCCAGATCTCAACTGAGTTAACTGGTTAAAATAAATAAATCTCATTATAGTATCTCCAAATTTCGAGACTTTTTTTTTTATATTTCTTTTACCAGAGTGGCAGAAGCAGGCTTCCGTAGAGGACAGGAGCGTCAGAGGGAAAAAGATCAACTCTTGCAGTGGGCGGGGCCAAATAAATAAAAATGGTACCTGCACCTGATTGGACGAAACACGACGTTCAATCCGAACAGTAACTTTATATCATGAAATATTGCTGATGATTTCAGTCGCTGCCGTTTATTTAACTTCAACTCGCGGTTATTCATCGTCTCATAACTAAACGAGTCATTTTCCTAACTTCCAATTATTTAAAAGGTATCTTTTATTTCTCACCTACAGATCTTCATTTCCTCCTTCCTCGGGCTCAATGCCTAGCAATCACCCAGAATGCATTGCGGCGTAAACAACATGGCGGCGTCCGCGAAAATAATTTATAAAAACGCTACAGTATTTTTAAAATGCATTTACATTTTTAAAGTGTTCACATTGCTGTTTCAACCAATCGGTTACATTTCAAATTAAAAGCATCAACATTAATCACTATTTTAATAACTGTCAGTTTTTCTTGCGGCGCCTCAAATTTAACTTAAAAATATTTACAAATGCATTTTGGCTGCTGAAATGATGCGAACCTGACATTATTAAAGAGTGAACATAGAAATATTTAAAATATTGAGACAAAGGATGAAACTTTATTTTGTATTTGAGTCACTTCCACTGAGATTTGCTGCTTTTCTACTTTGTTTCTTTCAGAGCTGAATCATGATGACAGATAAAAACCAAACCAAGCCGCAGATTTGTTTCTAGAGAACTATATTTACATAATACTCTTGTTTTACAGAGAACCATATCAAAAGTATAAAATACTTACAAAATTCAGCTGCAATATATAAAAATAACTTCTATCTTCTCCAGATCATTAGGAAAGGTTTACATAACAAAAATATATTTATAGACATTTACAGAGAGCCGTTTGGGCCCAGAGGTGGCAGAACCGAGCCCTGCACGGGAAACCCAAACCCAACCAGACACACGAACACAGTACAGTAGATAATCCCACGCTGTCGGGGTCAGAGGTCAGAACAGAACCGTCCAGAGGCGATACTGGCTGCCCAAACGCTGCGATCTGGATCAGAACCGCTTCACTTCCTGACCTGAACCTGCAGCAGATTAACACATTTACTGGGTTTTTCTGCTGGATTAGACACTGAAGGTCAGATTATAATCCGCGGCCTGGCAGACCAGATTCTGGGTTCAGGCTGCATTTCCTGCAGAGCTTCATTAATGCTGAGTGATCGCCACGGAAACATCCAGAAAGGAGCAGCTTTGCATAAACAGAACCAACTGTTGTTGTTTCCATAAATTTCCCTACAGTATGAAAATGAAGCCTGGAGGAGGAACAAGATGGCCGCCGCAGGGCGGAGGAGCAGTCCAGTGGTTCAGTAGTACTCTTCATCAGATTCACGCCTGTCAGAACCAGGAAGCATCAACATCCAAGAACAGGAAGTCATTCTGGGAACGGGTCCTGGATCTCTGTTGTCAGGAGCTGGGATTGGACAGGAAGTGGATCAAACTTCTGGGGTGCCTGGTGAAAGACCCGGGTCGGGTTCTGGATGGATCTGAGGTTCTGACGAGGCGACGATGTCATCAGCAGGGCTCAATAAATACGTCATGAAACTGATTCAGACCCAATAACTGATCAGCAGGAAGGCAAACAAACGAGTTCTGATCTCCAATCAGATCCAACGAAACATTGGACCTGCAATCATTCTGATTGGTTACCAGAATGGACCAATCAGAGAGCAGAACCAGAGTCTGGCTGGTTCTGCTCTCTGATTGGTCCATCTGCTGTGACATCAGAACATCTCCGACCCCCTTTGAGAACAGGAAGTGATGTAACCTAAACCTTTAATGCTGTTCGTCACATGATGGTGCTGGTCCGGTCCGGTCCGGCTCTACCAGCAGAATCGCTCCACTGCTGGTCACAGTTCAGAGGTCAGAACCAACTGACTGTTAGCCTGTAAACAAACCGCCACCTACTTCTCATCAGAACCAGAACCAGAACCGGGTCAGGACCAGGCCTATGTGTGTCCGGCCAGCAGCTCGTCCAGGTCGGCCATCCACTCCTGCGTGCTCTGGCCCTTCAGCAGCGAGTCGACCAGCTCGCTCTCGGCGGCGAAGCTTCCCGCCGCCGCGTTGTAGCCGAACGACAGCTGCTGCTGCTGCTGGCCGCCGCCGCGGCTCACCTGGTAACCTTGGTTACACGGCAGCGCCTGGCGCCCGCCGGCCTGCGGCGCTCCGTACGCCGCCAGGTCCGGCAGCACCGGCCCGCTCTGATTGGCTGGCTGATGCTGAGTCTGAGTGGCCGGCGGCGCCCTCTGCTGGGCGGCCATGTTAGTCTGCATCATCTGCTGGTTGAGGCCCGGCACGGTGCGCCCACCGAAGGAGGCGGAGCCGGCGGCCATCTTGGGGATGCGTGGCTGCTGCATGTGGAAGGCGTTGGCGGCAAAGGCGTTGGCGTGCATCGCGGCGGCGCTGGCCGGCTGCTGCTGCCAGGCGGCGCCTGCCATGGCTCCGCCCATCCCGCCCGCCTGCATGCGCGTGGCGGCCAGGTGCTGCTGCTGCTGCTTCAGCATGGTGGCGCCAGGTGGCTTGAGCAGCTGCTGCTGCGGCAGCTGCCTGTAGGGGGCCCCCATGGGGCCCAGCGGCTGGCGCTGCTGGCTGGGGTGAAGGGTCATGCCGCCGTACAGCGAGTCCACACCGGCTCCGCCCCCTCCACAAGACGGCAGGCTGATTTCACCCTGAGAGGCTGCAGGGGGCGCGGCCACGCCGCCACCGGGCCCCGCCCCCTGTGCCATGCTCATTCCCATCATGCCCTGGTTCTGGGGGAACTTGCGGGCGCCGGGGGCGGGGCTTCCCATGGAGCCCATGTTGCCGATTGGCTGAGAGGAACCTGAGAAAAAGTTAAAAAAAATCAAAAAAAAAAAAAAAACAACAAAAACAAAAAATCAATCTAACCTAAATATTTTAGGTAATTTCTAATCCAAACTAATCCAGACTTGGTCCGGTTCTGGGAGGCTCAGTGAGGAACCAATCAGAACCTGCAGAACCGACCGACTGGAGGAACAGAAATATATCACAGCCATTTTAAAATAAACTTTGAGCTGCCATGTTGCGCAATGCGACGTGATGTCGCGCAATGCGACGTGATGTCGCGCGATGCGACGTGATGTCGTGCGATGTGATGTCGCGCGATGTGATGTCGCGCGATGCGACGTGATGTCGCGCGATGCGACGTGATGTCGCGCGACGCGACGTGATGTCGCGCGACGCGACGTGTGTCTGTGGAGCCACAGAACCAACACATCCTTTATTTCCCAGTCAAATGAGCTTCAATCCAGAACCGTGAGAAACAGAAACAAACGCAGCTCAGGAGGAACTAAAGAACTGAAACAGCTTTCATTTAAATTAATTTGCTGTTTAAAAATAAAAGATAAAAGCAGCAGAACCACCAGGCCTGCTGAGAACAGGTTCTGGTTCTGGACCTCCAGTTCCGTGTTTAAGTGCGAGTTCTGCTGGTACCGGCCCGGTCTGGTCCGGCTGAGCGGCTCTACCTGTGAACTGCGCGACGTTCTGCTGGGGGAACGGGTTCTGTCCGGCAGCTGGCCCGGGGTCCTGGTACTGAGGCGGCGGTCGGGTCAGGTGTCGCTGGAGCTGCTGGTCCTGGCGCTGCTTCTCCTGCAGTGAATCAGTTTAATGTTTTCTTCTTCAAATTCAATTGGAAAAAATGATTTATTCAGTTTTTAAATTAAATTTTGTTGATGTAAATTTTTATAAATTTCAAAATTTCTTACAATTTTTTAATTCATTTTATTTTTTGGTGATCTGGTGGAATGATGACCTTTGACCCCTGCAGCGGCGCCCCCTGCTGTCCTACCTGTTCGGCCAGCAGCTGCCTCTGCATGAACTGCTGCTGCTTCAGCGCCGCCATCGGGTCTCTCAGGAAGGCCGCGTTGCCGTGGTTACCAGCCATAGCGTTGCTCCCGGGGCCGGAGGTCATCGAGTTGGCCGGACCCGAAACGTGAGGAGGAGCCGAGAAGTTCTGATCCTGCGTCAGAAAGGAGACGGATTCAGGTCCGCTGCAGCAGAACCAGAACCGACCAGTAAAGGATTCCAGCCGGTCGCTGACATTTGGTCATCGGTTGATCCGAACTCATAAGCAGAAGCTGTTTTTGGCGGCCATCTTGCTGGGAGAAACAATCTTTAAACTCCAACAAAACGGATTCATGACCCGGTTCTGAGAGGGCGGTCCGTCCGGCTCGGTTCTGGCTCATTTTATTCTGAGCTAGTTCAGAGCTTTGACCTGAAGGTGGCGCTACAAGACGCTCTAAATCTGAACAGAGCTGCTCTACAGCCCCTCCCCCACCTGTTGCTGCTACCCTATGGTCAGCTGGCTGAAACACTAAATGAGACGCTGTCCCTTTAAGACCCAGGACTGGAGCAAAATCTCGATTAAGGTTCATCGTTTCTGGACGGCTCAGGGTTACGACGACGCGGCGGTTCTGATGCGGCCGGGCTGAACCTCAGCCGGACTCGGTCCCAACACAAGCTGTAAAACAAGATGGCCGGCCGGGTTCACTCTGACCTACAGAAACATTTAAAACTCATCGCCCTGGGAGGCGCAGGTTCAATTCCCGGCCTAGCGACCTTTGACCCCCATTCCTGTCAATTTACCGCCTAATAAAGGCCTCAATAAAACCTTTAAAAACAAACTGATCGCCAGCCCCCCATCACCTGGTGATGCTCTTTAATGGCCGACGGGGGCCGGAGACAGTCGCTGTGCGTGCAGCAGCTGGCCCGGCGCCGCGCCTTGGGCAGCAGTGTGGAGGTGTGTCCTACCTGTGGGTGTGTGAGGTGCGGCCTGAAGCTCATGCTGCTCTGCTTCTGCTGCCTCAGCAGGCTCAGCAGGGCCGCCTTGTCCTGGCCCTGGCTGCCGGGGGCCCTCGGGGGCCCGGGCCCCCCAGGGCCGGCCTCGTAGTGCGACAGAGGGATGGTGTTCTTGTAGTTGAGGACGGCGGCGGGGCTCTGTGCAGCCGGGTGGCTCAGCGGGGGCCCGGAGGACAGGTGCGGCAGCATGGCAGGGGCCCCGGCGGGCCCCGGCAGGTAGCCACCGGCCCCTGCCTTGGGGGATCCTTTGGGGGGAGGGGCGGGCAGCAGCAACTTATTCTGGGTGGCGGGGGTGAAGTCGGGGGGGTAGAGGGCGGGGCTCTGGGAGCTGTTGGCCATCTGCGTCCAGGTGGGGCCGCCGTGGGGCCCCTGGCCGTGGAACTTGGCCCCGAGCGGCGGTTTGTGCATCTTGCCCTGGATATGCTGCGCCCTCTGCTGGGCGGCCAGCTGCTGCAGTTGCTGGGCGGGGGACAGGTCCTTCGGGGGGGGCAGCAGCTGCAGCGGGCGGGGGGGCGGAGCCGGGGAGGGGGCGGAGCCCGAGGCGGCGGGGGGAGCCAGCGGGGAGGGCCGGGGCCCCCGCGGAGCCGGCCCTCAGGCGGGGGGAGCCGGTGCGGGAGTCCGGCTCGAAGGCAGCGGGCGCCGGCGAGAACTCGGCCTTCACGCTGGACAGGTCGGGCGGGGGGGGGCGGGGCCGGCGGCTGGCGGGGCGGGCGCGACCCCGGGGCCCCCCGGCGGGTCCTTGCGATCCTCGAAGCTGTAGTTGAGGATGTCCTGGATGTCCTCGATGGGGACGGAGCAGTTCAGCTCCTCCATCAGCTCCTTCCACTCCTGCTCGTTCAGGTTCAGGTCCAGGAAGAGCCCGTTGCCCCCGGTGACCGACGGCGGCATGATGGGCAGGATGTCCTCCGGCTCCTGCTTCATCTCCTTCTGGTGGAAGTCGGGCTCCGGGTCCGGCGGCTCGGCTCTGCGCGGCCCGTTGGCGGCCCGGTCCGTCAGGCCCGGCTTGGCGTCGGGGCCGGCGCCGTTCTCCAGGCAGGCTTTCTTATTGGCCGACAGGCCGTCGCACACGCCGTTACTCAGAGGGGAGCCGCCGCCCTCCAGCTTCCTCTTCACCACGTCATGAAGCTGCAGCAACAGGCAGGGGAGGGGAGAGACGCATCATCACTGTGGTTAGGATGAAACTATTGATCATTAATAATAATGATAATAAATTACCTGAATTATCAGAATAATCTAAAGCTAAAATAATCGCTAATGTAACCTTACAAATATTTCAGGCTACATTCTAGAAAAGATGTAAATTGATGAATAATTTATTCATATCTAGTTAAACTGGTGAAAAATAAATAAAAAATTTAATACAATAATAAAATGAGAACATATTGAGAGCCGGCCGGAGCTGGAAGGCCGCTGAGCTACAAGCATGTGAGGCGTTTGAGGAACGCGGGACATCTCAGCGTTCTGCCTGACAGATTCAGTTTCATCACCAACAAGTTTTATTGAGCTTCCATTCCTGATGTTTCAGCGTCTGAAACGTCAGATTTAAACAGATGAAACGTTTATTGATCACATTTCCATCAATGTTGTTCATAATTATTACTTCAACGTATTGGAAGTGATCAATGGAAAAAAAAACAAAAAAAAACTTGTGGTGGTTTTTCTGCTGCAACATGAAGTTTTTCCATGTATGTCTGAAGTTTCTTTTATATTTTTCTTCATGAACTTTTATCAGACATAAACAGAGGTTTTCCATAAAAAAACATTGAAACTATATGGAGCTTTTAATTTTCATTAAGTCATTGGACCGTGTTTGTTGTTTTTTCTTGTCTGTAGAATAAAGAGTCGTTTTAATTTGCAGCTCCTGCTGAAACAAAGTAATAAATCGATTCCAATCAGTTTCTGAACTGGACTTTAGATCTTGGTAACGAACTACTTTCTGCTCTGGCTGACAGCGAGACGTCGAGGAGACGAGTCTCCAGGTGGATCTGATGCGTTCGCAGCAGGAAATGGCACAAATCAGGCCATCTGTTCTGCCTTAAATACGGCGCAGCGGCAGCCATGTTTACTGCTGTAAGCGCGGCGCTGCTGGGGGTCGGCTACGTTGGGCTCAGAATCCGTTCAAGCAGTTATTTCTCTGAGAACTGAGTTTCTGCCTCAATCTCTGTCATTGGTGGAGTAACACTGACCCCTACTGGAGAATTATTGAAACAGTTTCTAAACAGTGGCTGCTGATGAATGACATACTTTCATACCCACAAAACACAATTAGTAAAAGTCCTGGATGGAAGCATGTTCTGCATTTCATGAGCTGCTCTGATGTTTAAGGTTTTGGGAGAATGTTTTTGTATCTGAAGCTTTTTCTGGTGACTTATGTTGATATTAGCTGAACTCCATTTTCTGTAGCTACATCAACTAATCATCAAGTCTGTCATGGAGTTGATGTAAAGTCCATTATTTCAAACAAGTTTGTTGTAAAATAACTTATTTTTAGTGCGTTAAAATGAGCAAGAGGTTTTGTTCAAATGTCTTTCATTTCCAGGGCTGAAAATGTCAGGACTGTTGCTTGAACCTAATAAAAGCTGTGATACGTTTAGTTTCATGTGTCGCATAGCTGCCAAAGTCCCTGCCAACGATGCAGTGCCATGTTGGATTGTATTTCTTGTCAAACTCCTTTTTAACATAGGCAGCGATGGTGGTGAAGCACGCAACATCTCGTGCAGATCAACTGAGGAGATATAGCTGATGGATTGACCTAGGGGGCGCAGTGGAGTCAAATTACATTTCAATGCTGTTTGGCTCATAGAGGTGAACAAAGGTCATACATATCCAGTTTGACACTAATTGGATGATTCATGTGTGATATAGAGACAACCGTATGCATATGGCGAGGGACTGACTATTCGCCTTTTGGCCACGCCCACACGGTTCAACTAACAGAGTTCATCATCATGTCATTTTATGTCAGGTGGCACAGGATTAAAACCATATGAATCATAGAGTAAAATTAAGACATACAATAGAAAAAACAGGTGACTTCCTGTCGGAAGTGGGCGGGGCTAATGTGATGACGTCACCTGACCATGACAATGTGATCAGGACTTGTCTGTAGTGAGACATGAAGTCTGATGCAGCTGTGACCTTTCATGTGGAAGCTATTGAACCTTGATGTCATCATTCAACCGTAGGCTATTGTAGGACACCCAGTGACAATCAATCACTGAAAGTTTGGTGCATCTGTGAGTTTTTGTGTAGGAGATATAACAGTTTATTTTTTCATGGCGAGTAGGTGAACTTTGACCCCTGGTAATGACCCCTCAGCATGCTCAAAAACTCACTGTTTTGAAAACTTTTAATCAGCCATGCCTTATGAACAATCTGACCAAGTTTGAAGTCGATTGATCAAAACCCCAATCAAATGCAAACGCTATAAACGGCCAAAATGGGGTAAAAATCGGACATTCATTCCAAAATGGTCAACTTCCTGTCTGACTTGCACAATGACTTTAATTGCATTTTCTGAGCGTCTTTGGGAGCTCTACACATGCACCAAATTTCATGTCTCTAGCATAAACTAAGGTCGTAGTGGAGGGTCTTTTGAAAGTTGGTAGGTGGCGCTGTTGATACGTTTCTTGTGCGATTTATCTAATTACCTAAAAATACGTAAATTTCACACAGACTGTATGCATCAGCCAAGTTTGGTGAGTTTTCAATATGAAAAACCCCCAAAAGCCCCTCTTTATGGGGCAGAATCGTACTAATAAACAGTATGAAAACACTTTGCTGCACTGCCACTGCGAAGGCCTAAAGATTTCTGCAAAACTTATCAGAACTGAGCATCAGGACCGACTGGGTGAACGTTGCCATGGTGAACCCGTCTTTAAGGCCGTCTCACCAAAGAACCTGAAAATGAGTCCAATCCAGGAGCAGAGAGCAGCAACGAGGACGAACGATTCAGTTCACTCTCTAACGATTCAGTTCATTCTGTAACGATTCAGTTCATTCTGTAACGATTCAGTTCATTCTGTAACGATTCAGTTCACTCTCTAACGATTCAGTTCATTCTGTAACGATTCAGTTCATTCTGTAACGATTCAGTTCATTCTGTAACGATTCAGTTCACTAGCAGCAGCCGTTTCTCAACTTACAGCTGGGACGTCAAACTCAGTTTAATTTTGGGTCAAATCAAAAACCTGAAAGTTGTGCCACAATGCATTGATAAAACCCATTAAACTGTCAATAAGAAGCTGTTTGTTTCAGCTTTAACTAAGTGTTTCTTAAATAATATTGAACATCTTTTCACATTCATCAATCCTCCCGGATTGCGTGATTGTTTCTGGTTTTTTGCAATCAAAATCACAGATGTGGTGATAATTTATAAATATTTGTATGGATTTGTACGATATTTACATCAATGTAACTTTTTATTAATTACGTTATCAAATTGATCAAAAACCCCATGTCATTGATCAATTGTGAAAAAAATTTGTAGTACAATGAGAAATAAAATGTGGCAATGTGTTGATTTTGTGTGAATTTTGCAGGTTTAAAAGAAAAAAACTGCAGGGATTTATTGATGTAATCTGGAGTATAGCTGGCCACATAAAAAGCTGTGGCGGGCCAGATTTGGCCCCCGGGCCTTGAGTTTGACACTTGTAACTTAGGGTAAAATGCAGCTGCTTGGAGCTGTTTCATGTTCAAAGTAAAGAAGCAGCCCTGACCAACATGGCGTAACGTTTGTTTCTGGTTTCTCAAATTGATGACTGTATGATGTTTTTATGACTTTATATTTTTGTGATGCACAGCTCTTTAAACTGTTGATTTGATTGGTAATCCAGCACCTGACAATAATTAGAGCCAGTATGGTGTGACGTCAGAGTGGTCCAGTTTGCTGTGATGCTGCCAGTAGAAACCAGTCCCATCCCAGTAAGACCTCCTCTGACTTTTAACCCCAGATTTCCAGGAACCAGAACCGGGCTCTGGCCCAGCTCTGTGGGGTGTGATTACCTCCCCCTGCAGTGTGTGGATAGGACTCACCACCTGCCGGGTTGTGTTCCGGCTCTGCTCCGCCGCCGTCCCGCCGCCCTCCGCGCCGCCCGGCGCCCGCGGGGCGTCCTGCTCCGCGCTGGGCTGCGGCTGCCGGTGCTTGCTGGCCCGCTTGGCCTTGTTCTGCAGCAGCCGCTGGTGCAGGCTGATGGTGTGCTGCCGGTCCAGCTCCAGCCGCTCCGGCGTGGCGCCGTCGTAGCGGGTTTCGCAGTTGTTGTGATGCTGCCGGAAGAGCTCGATCCTCCGGCGGAGCCGCTCCATCACCGCGCTGTGTCGCGGTGTAACAAAATCCGCCATCATCAATAAAGACCTGCAGTGTACTCCCGCCTCAGGTTTCGTCCATAAAATGCAGATTATGGCTCTCTGTCACTCTGGGCGTCTATACACCCCCCTGGCCCTTTACAAAGACTCCTGTGCTGGCTCCATGGAGGCGACCTTTGTCTCTAACGGCCTTCAGTCGCAGCGGCACTCACTGCCGGAGAGGAAAAGTAAGGTTTCTGGGTAAAATACCGTTCAGCCTCCTCATTTCAGTTGCTAAACATCAGCTCATTTAACTGGCTGAGCTACTGGAGCCACAGTCGCTGTAACGGTATTTAAAACCTGCTGCTTTCTGGATAAAAACATCTCCAAAACAAACACCAAACTAACTCCCGACCAGCTACTGAAACTTAGCACATTCCTGTACTCCAAATCAGAGCCAAATATTCGGAAAACTCACACAAACTCGGTGTTTTTGAGACCCAGGAACCAGCAGCCGCGGCCCGGACGCCGGGTTCTGTGCTGGAGGTGGTTTTCCGGCCGCTGCGAGCGGCATTACTGCTCTCCAACTTAGCCCAAACTTTTATTTTGAGTCGGGAGTTAGCTTTGGATAGCGAATAGGAGCTAAGCTGCTGAAGTTGGCTTCCGATTCAAGGTAAAGTACTGCTTCACAGTTTTTAGGGATTCTTTGATAATCTTAGTAGATTCTGGGTCGAAACCCAGAACATCCAGTGACCGGATCTGGTGTGAATTACCACAAATTTGGTTTGAAACTATTTAAAGAAAAATGTATTCAACTGTGCAAACTCACCCAAATAAAACAAATCTTGATGGATCACAAAAATAGTTCTAAGTTAAAATGTTTTTCAATGGAGAAAAATTAGGTTCATACTAAACCACTTCAAGACTTAGACAGGATCCAATCTAATATTATTAAAACAGTTTTAAACAGCTTAGTATCCTCTTTTTATAAATATCAGAAACGTTTTATAAACTACACAATCTATTTCTTAATGAATGTAGTCAGGCTTTATTCAGGTCTGGCCTTTAAATGTAGTGTTAATTCTAAATTAGATGTAACTAAAAGTATAGCAAATTCCTTTAAAACTGTGAACTAGCCTTTTATTCAATCTACCAACCGGATGCCAACTTCGTCATACATGGTGAGCTAACTGTGAATCAAACTTACAACTTCTAAAACAATAATTTTATAGAATGATTAAATCTACGGCTTTAACTTATAAATAATGTATTTTAAAATGTAAGGTTTATCACACTTACTGTAAAATGAAGCAGTCCGCGCTGCCTACTGCATCTGTCCGGCGAACAGCAGCTGATCCTCCGCCTCCCTGTAGCCGTTAGCCGCTGTGTTATGGGTCGACGGGCCTGAAACATTTAAATAAATCCTCATACTTTAAGTGACTTCGAATCACCCAGCGGATATTCCTCCTTCTCTTTGACCGAGCCCGAGTCGGGGAGTGAGCGGTTCAGAGCGAGCCACGGCTCAGGCTAACCGCGTCCCTCCTCCCTCCTTCTATTGTTTCCCTGCGAACAGGCAGCTCTGTCCGGCCATCTTGGAAACTTTCTCTTTTCTTCCATCAGTGAGGAATGTTCCTGCTCCCGCCTCACCGCTGACTGACAACCGAAACAGCCAATCAAAAACGGACATCGCCTCATCGCTGACGGACAGCTAAGAGTAACCAATCAGGGGCGAGTATTGCCTTTCGACGTAAGACGAACAGCAGAGCCAATCAGTGCGCAACTGATCTGGAACCAGCGCGTGTATTTTAAATTAAATGCACTTGTCAGACTTGAATTAGCAGAAATCTCATGAGTTTTGGAAGATTTTTGAAATATTAAAACAGAAAACGTCACTATGGAAGAATACTGGTAATTTATTTCATTAAAATTATATACAATTCCCAAATATTAATTTTTATTTATAAAGATGCTCGTTTAATTTAAAACAGTGTGAGAACACAGTTTGCCTTTATGAATCCATAACTTTCTTCTGCTCATAAAACTTTCAAAATTAATTGTAATTATTTACGTTTGAGAAAAATGCTACACTGATAACTATTTGGATTTAACTAAAATTATATCGATTAGAGGGCAAATTGATCCAAAATATAGATATCGATACCAACTTGATCTCAGTATCAGATCAATACTTTAGTTTCAGATTCAATCTTGAAATTTGATTCTTTTTTTGTATTATAACTTCTCATTTGCTCTTACATAATTTTTTTTTACTTTATTAAGGAAGCTATGCACACAAATATTAACTTATTTTGTCAATTCCTATAAACTTTTTCAAAAATGTATCTTAGACAAGATAAAAAAGTTTAATTCATTAACAGAAATATCTATATATATATATATATATATATATATATATATATATCAGTATAGGTATCGATATGGGTGATACTGGCCCTCCACTACTTATCCAATTAACGGTACTTTTACTCGATAACTTTTGTACTCTTTCCAGCTCTGAATAAACAAACTGCAGCTGTTGTGTTTGTTTCCATTCAGCCATTTTTATTCATCAAAACAAACATTTGCTTCACTGACATCAGGCCCTCATCACAGTGTTTCATTCACAGCCGGGTTTCTGCTGCCGGTCGCTCTGAACTGCCACAGGAAGTAAAACCGCAGCTGATACAGTGTTCAGCTCGCAGTCAGAGAGCGATCAGCCCCCGAACTCACCGTCCAGATCAACCCACGGACCGGCCAATCCCAGCGGGCGTTCACAATCCAGACTTGAGAAACGCCCAGCGGGAAACTGTTTGGCTGTGAACCCCCCTCACATGATCAACCTCTAGAAAATCCTGATTTTTACATCTTTTAACAAGAAAACAACATATTCTAAACACAAAAACAGAAGTTTGACAAAAACAGTGAAATTAAATCATTTTTCCATGATTTCTATATAAGCCTGAAGACTGGGGAAGACCTGTGGGACTTCAAAATATTTAAATTCTACAAAAAACCTGTTAGAAAATGTCAGAAACTATTGTCCCTCAGAGTTTAAGCACAAGCAAAGAGTCAGAGAGGAAACGCTTTGTAAAAGAACATAATTAAATCCAGTTCAACTGCACAGGAATAACCAATGAAACGTCAGCCAGCTCAGTCTAATTTCATCTGCTGCAGGTTGCATACTGACTACCGAGAGCTACTTCACAGAACTCTGCTGAAAATGACTCCTTAAGGCACAGATGTCAAACTCCAGTCCTGGAGGGCCGCTGGCTGTCCTGCGACTTTCAGATGAGCCTCTGCTGCAGCACCTGGACAGGATAATGAGCTCGTTAAGGCTCATGAGCTCTGATGGTCAGGAAGCCGTTTCATTCCAGGGTTTTGTACCTGTGGCTCATCTAAAATCTGCAGCACAGCCAGTGACTCTCCAGGACTGGAGTTTGACACTCCTGCTTTAAGGGAACGATTACAGAGCTGGACTTTATCGTTTCTGACAGATTATCAAGATTTTTCTCATTTGGTTCCATTTTTATTTCAAGCTGTGCAGTGATTGGATGAAACAGAGGTTATGTGTGACGTCATGATGAAGTTAACAGGAAGCTCAGGGGCAACGATGGAGACTTTAGCACCACCTCCGTTCTGGTAGTTGGCAGGACACCTGAGGTTCTGACATTTAAATACATCAAAACCTGAAATACATCATTTATTAAAAATAGAACTATATGTGCCTCAATTATATGAGGGTGATTTAATTTCACAAACTAGATTTCATGATTTAATAAATAATTTTATGTTCCTGTGCTGAAGCACATCAATAAACAGTCAAACGCAGTGAGCGGGATTAAGGCAAACTGACATCTGATTGGCTCCTTCAAACAGCAAGTCATCTTCTCCCCAGTTAACTGCAACTCTGAGGTCAATAATTTGGTATTGACAAATCAACATTTATTTCCTACAAACCCGGGAGGAGAAACTGCAGCCTCTACTTCTGTGGTTTGAAATATTGCTGGTGAAATCAACAGCGCTCACTGTGGTCAGGAAGGATCACCGTTAGCCCCGCCTGCTAGCTAACAGCGGCTAACAGTCTGTGACCAACGTAGTAACGATAACGCTGGGCCAGGAGTTGCTCACCCACAGTTTGTAATAAGTAAATAATTTAATTGTTACTTAAATCATCTCCACAATTAAAGTGAACATTTCGAGCTGAGAGTCGGCGCTAGCTGGGAAGTTGTGTTGACCTGGCTGTTTGCGGCAGCCAATCAGACGACACAGCTTCCATAATCCCGCCCACTGAGTGTGACGGGTTAAACTGACAGTATAAATTCAGTCATGATGCGCTTCAGAGCACGAACATGAAATTATAAAATACATTTAACTGAGACACATATAATTCAATATTTAATCTTTGCTGCATTTATTTCAATTTTTTAAAAATTAATGATATATTAATGATATTTTATCATGATCATTTCAGCAGTTATTAATTTAAAGTGTAATAGAAAGGGGGCGGAGCCTCCGTGGCACTGAGCTGGAGGAGGCAGGTGAGCCAAACATCCAGGGTTTCCTGTCTGACCCACCGACAGCAGACAGTGTTTCAGGAAGAAGCTAACAGACAGCTAGCACTCTAGCGCCGACAGGACAACAACAGACATGGAGAAAAGTTGGAGTGTTCCCAGTTTAAGCCTATTCCAGCCGCTAAGCTCTGGCTTTATTAGGCAGCTAGCAGGCTAACACTGAAGCGCTACGGTTAGCGGTTAGTATTTGGTTATCTGTGGGCCGGTTGGTCAGCCGCCCGTCCAGTCCAGCGGGGCGACCGTCTTCCTGTCAACAGGCTGCTGATTGGAGGAGCAGACAGAACGTCGCCCCCTGCAGGTTGGAATGATGCAGGAAGTTTTAGTGAATCTCAGTTAAGCTCTAAAACAAAACGTCCAAAACCGGATCGAGCTGGAATCGTCATCAAATTTCTGTCGGCTTCAATGCTTTTACCGGATCCGTTCAGGCTTCGTGGCCTCAGGAAAGAGGAAGAGGACGAGGAAGACAAGGGGAAGGGAAGGAGGTCAGGAGGTCAGAGTTCAGATCTATCAGTCCTTTCTGAGCCTCCTGCTCCTGGGAGATCTCCGCAGAATATCATCTTCTCTCTGTGGATCGGAACAAAACCAACCATTTAAATTATTTCACCACATTTTACTGGAAAATACAGTAAAAGTTTTAAAGACAGTTTTTACCCCAAATTACTGAAACATTTCCAAAACATTCTCCCACAGAGAGACACTTCCTTACATCAAAGTATTTTTTAATCTCAGAACCAGAGGAAAAGTGTCAGCCGGGTCTCCATCAAAGGTTTTGCTTCAGGCACATTTTTAATTATTCAGTTGGAAAACGTCGACAAAACAGCAAAAATGTAAAAAACAAACCTAAACTTTGTAAAAAGAAAAAAGTTTTTGCACTGGCTGAGGCAGCCTCCGTTTTTCTGAAAACCGTTAATGCTGAACCAGAAACAGGTTAGCTGAACGCTGCCATCTACTGGTGGCGCCGAGCCTTACCACTTCCTGTTTATTCCAGCCTCACGTTGGCACCGATTTGGGTTTCCTGCTGGATTCGCTCCAAACCAGCAGTCAGAAACATCTTCCAGATTAAAGCCTGACGCTAAACTGGACCTCAACTCAGCTAATCTGCCCGGCAACAGCTCCAGGTTGATGGTTACACTGTAATTAGTGATGCTGCGGGCCAGATCCGCCTCCATCAGGCCTGCTGTTAAACCAGAAAGTTTCAGACTGAATGCAGCGGTTCCTCCTGGTTTTGTCACAGCAGAACCACCAGAACCCAGTCAACATAAAGCAGTTCTTCCTCACCTCTTCTGTCGTGGCCTCCTTTTCTCCCTCCTCTTCCTCAGCAGCAGCCTCTTCTTCATCACTCTTGTCCTCTGCAGCTGGAGGAAAATAAACCTAATGGTCACAGAACAGAACTGGGGGACGCACAGAACCAGGTCAGTGAGAGAGCTAACCCACCTGGACTGCTCTTCGCCTCCTCAGCCTTATCCTCTTCCTCCTCTTCCTCCTTCACGTCAGGCTGAGGTTCGTCTGTCTTCTTGTATTCAGCTGCTGGAGTCTTCTTCTCCTGCAGAAAAACAGATTCATGAACTTTTCATTAGGAAGAGCTGTCTATAAGCTGATCTTCATCAGCACTACAGCTATGCCACAACAAGCTAGGCTAGGAGGAAGAGGAGGAGTCACCGGCTGGAGGCGTCCGTCTCCCTTCAGCTCCTCCTGTAAGCTGGTGAGACTCAGCGAGTCCTGAGCCGACCCGGAGCTCTGTGGACACCCACCACCATCATCATCATCATCATCACAGATCAGAATGTCTCTTCAGACAGTGTGACATCACAAAAAAGCTGCTAGCTAACAATGGCTAGCTTCGGTTTCAGCTGTCAACACGATGCTCTAAATCTTAAATGTGCGTCTGATATAAAAAGAAAAAGACAGTGCCCTTTGCTAGTAATTGTCAACATTACAAAAAACAATAAGGGAGAGGGAAGTAGGTCAGCTATGCTAGCTTGACTGTGACAACATTAACATGCAGATCTGCTGCAGAATTGAGTGTTTCAGTTCAGTTAAAAAATAAAAGCAAAGAATAAAACAGATAAGGCAACCTAAACAACAACTCTGACACATCATCAGAAGAGTAGGTGTTTAGATTAGCTAATCAATCACCGATGTGCTATATTAGCCATTAGCAGTGGTAGCTAATAGCAGCGGTAGCTAACCTACCACAGCAATCACTTATTAATAAACATCAACCCTGTAAACATAAAAGTGTAACCGACTGAATGTTCTGCTCTTTGTGTGGGAAATGTTTGAGTGTTTTTTGGTGCTGAATTCTGAAATATTAGTGGTGTTGTTAGTCGGTTGCCATGGCAACGAGTTTGCATGTAGCGTAGCCAACACACCACGATGAAAAAAAGAATCCAGCAGTTTGAAATTATGTTTCAATGTTTTTTCTGCGTTATTTTTCCCTTTGTGTAGCGCTCCGCACCGGATTAATAGTCTCTTCATCTCCAGGTTTTATTTTGTTAGCAGTTCTACGGGCAGCGCCACCACGAATGGAAACAAAGTAGAGACTATTTGCCCTCCTGCTTGTGCACAAAATTTTCTGATGTAAAGAACAACATGCAACGTGTCAGTAGTGATGGAAAATGAGTTTATTAGCTCCAATTTCAGGAAAACATTTTAAATAAAAACAGTAAATAAATAAACTGAAGGTGTGCTACTGCAGTGCTTCGTAATCATCATCATCATCATTATCAGAGAGCTGCAGGATACAGCCTGCTACAAGATGATTTTAGAATAATTGCCTGAAGCTTTTGAGAAATCCTCCCATCTTTCCATCCTTCAGAGAAGTGAAGGATCACACAGCAAGTTGGAGGTTTTGTGTGTGTGTGTGTGTGTGTGTGTGTGTGTGTGTGTGTGTGTGTGTGTGTGTGTGTGTGTGTGAGAGAGAGAGAGTGGTACCTTGCCCGTGCAGCAGAAGACGATGATGAGGACGAGAGGAAGAGCCACAGTGAGGACATAGACAATCCAGAGCCAGGGTCTCTCCTCTGCAGCAGTTAGCATCTGGGCTGCCAGACCCGGCTGAGAACCAAACATGAATCCATTTAATTCACACACATTTTTGTCTTTATGCCTCAGCAGAGCCCAGTCCCAAGGCCCCTGAACTTTCTGCATTTATCAGCAAAACCCCATGAAGCGGTTAATTCAAATTTCCAGAAATTCTGCAGGACTTTATGTGGGAAACAGGAGAGAAGTGGAAAATGCCAACATGCGTTTTAGAATGGCCTAGTCAAAGTCAGAGCTGAATACACCTGAGAATCTGTGACATGGAAACTGATCCACTGGAGATCAGCCAGAGTCGGTTCTACTGAGAACTGCTGGATATAAAAACATGCCACACTTTTCAGATTTTTAAAATCTGTAAACAGCTTGAAAGCCATAAATAATTTTCTCTCCACTTCAAAGTTGTGTTGCTTCATCACATAAATCGCAATAAAACACGTGAAGTGTGTGGATAGATTATAAAGTTTTAAGGGTGTGTATAGTTTCACAGCTTTGCTGCAGGTCAGATGTTTACTGGAATCAAAACGATTCAGCATCAGGTCGTTACCTTTGATCTAAAGTTGAAAAACAAACCAAAGAGTTTCTGCAGAACTACGGCCAACTGACACGCTTATTTCTGCTTCATCCAGAGTTTAAAATAAAAGAATGGAGAAAGAGGAACTAAAGATTCTCGGCATGAACAAATGAATCAGTCAGTGAATAAGTTGATCTGAACAACGAGAGAAGAAATCGTCCAGCAGACATTTTGATTCAGATTTGTTCTTCATGGACTCACCTCAGCAGCGCCCTCCGCTGCCTTCTTCAGCCCCCAGCTGTCGGCGGCCCAGCGCTCGGCTGTGTTGCGGTCGTTGGTGATGAAGAAGTTGTCAAAGAAGATGTCAGAGGTCATGGACCAGAGCTCGAGCCCCAGAGCACTGAATGGCGTCATCTTGAACGGCTGCAGGTCCTCGAAGTAATCTGGGTTGGGAATCTTCCTCGGCTTCCAGATCCCCTGACAGAGCAGCAGATTAAATATTTCAAAAAAATATCCCACATCCGGATACAAGAACCCAAACTTAGCACAGACGTTTTGAGTGACTAGCTTGGTTGAAAAACTACCGTTCACCATTAATGAAAGTCAAGATGGCCACCATAGTCAACAAGGAAATTTTATTTTTGCAATAAAATTGCCAATATTTGTCACAAATTAAGACTTTTGGTGTTAAATGAGACGCAATTGAATCAGAAAATATCTGATTTGTGGCTACTTTTCTTTATTTTTTAAGATGGCCGGCATGGAAATGTCATTTAAAATCAACAATAAAATAAATGTGTTTGGTGTCAGATCATAGCCTACATATGTTGAACCGTAAAAGTATTTTCTTGACCTTGTGTTTCCTTGTCCTGGTATACATATTTCAAAATGGCCATCGCTGACAATTTAGCATTTGCAGAAACTAACGTTAAACTGCTAAATATGTAAAAACATTAGCAGAAGCTAATGCTTAACTGGTAAATACATAAAATTATGCGCCACATCCAGTTGGGGACTAGTGTGAGAATTGCTAACAGCAGCATTCTCAGTTTCTGGTTTTGCTAAATATTATTACTTTATGACTAGGATACCCAAATCCAAAAACATATGATGCAACATAAAGATCATCCAAGTCATGAAAATGGGGAGCATTTATGGTGTTAACTGATTTAAAAGGCTCAAACACAGAAGCCATCTTGAAAAATGCTGATATCCATAGTTGATATATTTTCACAGTAATATGGTGCACTAATTGGTTGTGACGTCTTTCCATCACAACCACTTACAGGAACCGGACTGAACCCGTCTCAGAGTATCAGAACCCACCTGGTAGTTGGGGTTGTCCACCATGGGGGGCTTCCACTTGCCCTTGTAATTGGGGTTGTCAATCATCGGCCGCTTCCAGGGGCCGCAGCCGGGGGCGCTCTCGCAGAGAGGGTTGGGGACCTGAGGTGCCTCCCATTCTCCGTCCATGTCCTCATCCCTGCAGGATATGGATCTATTATGGCTGCTAAACGGGGAGGAAGTCAGTGGTTGAGGTTGCCATGGTGACTCACCAGTCGTCAGGTTTGATGGCATCGGGGTCTCCGATGTACTCAGCCTCATCGTCCAACCAGCCGTCTGGTTTCACGGCGTCTTCATCGGGAATCTGAGCAGGAGCGTCCTCGTCCCTTAGAAGAAACATCATGAGCGATGGCTAACAAGCTAACAGGCTTCATTATGTTGTTAGACACTCCTCTTCAAGTATGCTGGTTCACATAGCTAGCTTAGCTGATGCTAACAGCCTTATTCCTTCCTGTGAGACTTCGCTTAGATCAACTCTCTTCTGCGTTAATTTTTTCTCCAGGACTCTTGGTACGCAAAATAAATCTTACTTCCTGGTATGTCTCAGAGATCTGGACTTGGATCTTAGCTTTTCTTCCCCCCGGAATAAGTTTCCATACCAAAAAATCTCTTTTACGCTGATGATACTGTGTTGCACATGAATAATTTCATGATGAACATGAAGATTGACTATGTATTTTGTCAAGACCCATGTAGCGTCCAAACAGAAACAAGCTTATAAAACTAAATTATGAGCTTAAAGGACTATGAATGAGCAGATTAACTAGATCTGCTTTACGTTATCAATTTTAGCCAATGTAACCATGGTAATTGCACACAGAAGAAGAAAAGGTGAAGCAACAGCAGATTCTGACCAGTCTTCGGGTTTCACGGCATCAGGGTCCTGGATCTTTGGCCTCTCGTCCCAGTCCTCCGGTTTGTGGTCATCAGGGTCCTCAATCTCAGCAGGAGGGTTAACAGGGGGCGTCATGTCCTTCAGCAGGTTGCCGCTGTTCACCACAGTCTGATCCACCAGAACTTCAAAGCTGTTGTCGGCGTTCACCACTGGGGGCGTCAGAGCACAGTTACACTCTCAGAACTGTGTGTGTGTGTGTGTGTATACTTGTTTAGCTAGCGCGTGAGGACTCACTCTTAACCTCCGACATTGTGAGGACATTTTGCCATGTACAGACACATGAATATTTAACTAAATCAAGATTTTGATTTTGAATTTGTGAAAACATTTAATTTCACAAATTCTGAATTAAATTTAAGACCTGTATCATGACAGAACTGTACAAAAAAAAAACTATTTTTATTTCAGATGGATACACGTCTTAAATGCAATATTCTTGTGTACAGATCTGTGTTTGTGCATACCGTAAATTCTGGACTATAGAACACACCTGATTAAAAACTCCATGCTCTAATTTTCGAAAGCAAATAAGTTTTGTTCTTGCGTAGGCTGCACCAGATTTGAAGCTGCAGGTGTCCCACATTGTAAAGTGCAATACTTAGAAAGATATTACTTATGAGGGATTTTGAAATTGTGCAGTGAGAGTGTGTGTGGGTGTGTAAGGTGGCGTACCCAGGGTGTACAGGTGCGTCTTCTTGTCGGTGAAGTAGGACCGTAGGTCGGCGTCGGGTTTCTTGGCGTGCTTCTCCTCGTAATGCCCGGTTTTGGGGTTTTTGTGCCTGAAGATGAAGTGCAGCTTGTAATCTTCTCCACACTTATCGGGTCCAAACATGATGGTGTACGCCGTCTTGTCCACAAATTGGTCCTGCAGGGGCAGATATCTCGGTGAGATTGAAACCCAATAGGACCGGCGCCACCGTCATCTCTTCAGCAGTGAACCCGATACTGACCAGGTCCAGGCCGGGCGTCTCGCTCAGCAGCTTCACGTAGGCGCCGCCACAATCGATCCCGGACTGGAAGTTCACCTCGTACCTGGACAAAAACACCTGTCAGCGGGTTCTGGCAGGACGAAGCAACGGTTCTGGTTCTGATCGGGTCTTACTGGATGACAAGGGGCATGGAATCGAAGGTAAAAGGTCGCAGCAATGGTGCAGAAATGGCGTGATGTTTGGCTCTGGACTTCAGGACCAAACCTTTATCGCCGGGCAGCTTGGTGTCCTTCATTTCCTCTACGGCCCATTTACCTGTCCAAACACCATCATCATTATCATCTCCATTAGCCAATCAGAGGACAACATCTCATCCGGGACAGACGGTCCGATCCCGACCCAGAAACAAACGGACATACCATCGTACTTCGCGATCTCTTCATCTGCTTCATCCTTCTTCGCCTTGGACAGAACCCAGCTGGAACCAAAAACAAACCGGGTCAAGGAGAGCTACCGGGTCCGGATCAGAACCAACCAGGTCCAGATCAGAATCAACCGGGTCAATAAGAAATACAGAGTTCGGATCAGAACCAGTCGCTTCTCTTGACCCAACAGCCAGAATGGTAAATGGACTGAGCTTATGTAGAGCTTTCCCAATCATTTTGACCACTCAAAGCACTTTACACCAGAGTCACATTCACCCATTCACCCTCACACATTCACACACCGATACGCAGATCGGTAGGCAATTTGGGGTTAAGTGTCTTGCCCAGGGTCAGGCCGACATGTGGCAGGAGGAACTGAACCTACAACCTTTCAATCATAAGATGACTGCTCTACCCACAGAAGCCTCTTCGTCTGTATCGGCTCTTGCGGTCCAGTTCAACCAACTGAATCAGAACAGAAGCAGGTCAGGTGTGCGCGCTCACCCGTCCAGGGTCCCCCGGTCAAACGACTCGGCGAAGAAATGTTCCCCCATCGGTTCTGGAGCCTTGTAGGTCACCTGAACAAAGAGGAACCACACGTCCATTAGGTTCTGACTGGCCGGACCTTGAGGGTCCAAACAGTCTGTAACCACGGCAACAGCACCCAGTAGTTCACCTTTGGCACAGTGGAGGCTTTTGGTGCGGGTGGGGCTTCTTCGTCCCCATCCAGCTCGTCATCGTCCTCAGTTCCGGCCAGGTCCAGGTCCAGGTCCAGGTCGTCCTCCACGTCTGCGTCTTCGTCCTGGTTCTGAGCCCGGCAGGTGGGCGCCAGGCCGAGGCAGACCAGGCCCACCGCCAGCAGAACAAACAGCAGCGTCTTCTGATGCATGGTCTGCAGACAAGCACAACATGATGCAGCGCTCCGTCGCCATGGAGACCAGCCGACCCCAGAGGACGGGCCGCCTTAATGCGATTTCACCCGGTGGGATTACTGCGCGCACACACCGCATCTGTGTTTACAGTCATTAAGTGGGAAAGCTAAGCCCCGCCCACTGAGGAACAACCCATTCGAAAGTGGGCAGAGTCAGAAGGCGTGGCCAAGAGTAATCAGCGTTCCATCCTGTGTTTTATCAGTTTCAGAAACATGTTTTCATGATAAATTTTTATTTTTTTATTAATTGTTTTTAATTAACATCTGTTTCACATTATTTTAGTAACCAAAGCAGATTGTTTTTCACAATAATGGTGAGGTAAACAGTTAGCCCTCCTTCCTTGGAAACACCTGAATAATTTCTGCTGTTAGCTACCAAACCCATGTGATTTGACAATCAGCTAGCTTGCTGTTGCTATAGTTTCAACAGTGAGCCGGAGAAGCTGAACAAACAAAGTAGGATGCCACAGAAATAACCAAGAAATATTTCAACTAGATTCTAACAAGAAATGTATTTAATCAGGTTTAACAGCAGCATGGAGGCATGTAGAATAAAGATATCTATAAAAAGAAAACAAACCAACAAAAATTACTTACAGAAAAATACTGTGCAACAAACTATTAAAGTATATAACACAAAATGTACAAAAACTCTTCTGCCAACTTAGCCACTTTTTCTAAAAATAAATTAAAAAAGGAAATTTAGTGACTTAAATGGCAACATTTAAGTCACTAAATTGCTCTGCAGTTCTGTCATTAGAAAAGCGCTTGCTATTCTTCTTTTTCCCCACCAGGGGCGCCCCTTTATCAACTGAAGGATTCAACTGCTCGGCCTACAGAGGGCACCACTGAGGCGGTTTGAGGTCAAATAAAGCAGAATTGAACAAATGTAAAAAATCTGACACAGAAAATGGATGAACAGGAAGATTTATAGTCAGATTACCAGAGAGTTTCACTTTGACTTCATCAGATGGTTTTAATAACTGCTGCTGCAGAAATGGCTCCATCATCTCCCGGAGGAGCCATTTGGACCAGTTCAGAACTGGTTCTAAACCAGAACAAGAACCACTCCAGGTTCTGGTTCCTGACCAGAGACGGGTCAGAGCAGCAGCTTGTTGCCGAGCAAAGCATGGCTTCCCTCCTGGAAGAATGTTACCATAGCAACCTGCTCTGTTCAGGTGGTGGAGAAGCCGAACCGCCTCAGCTTCCCGTTGCCTAACGAGATTCCAGCCGCCGGCTCTGATTGGCCGGTAAATCCGACGCCTAATACCAATCCAGAGCGCCCGGGAGGTGGAACTTCTCCGTTAATCTGATGCCAGAGTCTGAAGGACCTGCTCCAAACTGGGTTCTAACTGGTTTCTGACTGGTGCCAATTGGCCCCAACTGGTTCTGATTGGTTCTAATTGGGTTCTGACAAGGTCTAATTAATTGTAACTGGTTTTGTCTGGGTTTTACTGGTTCTAACTGGTCCTGGGATGTTTATCGCTGCTGACTGTCGGCAGTGCTGAACTCATCCAGAGCTCAGTCGGCCGAGGCTAACGTGTCACCCAGCAGGTCCGACTGGTTCCCACCGGTTCTGACTGGTTTCTGTTTGAACAGAAACCGAGCGGCTTCCTGCAGCCAGCATGGAGGAGAAAACCAGAAAAATGGCTTTTTGTGTCCAGTAAACGTTTTCGTTTAATTCATCACACCTGCCTTCAAAATAAAAGCACAACAAACTCAATCAGGATGAACTGAATCATCATCAACCTGGTCTGGTCCAGAAGAACCATCAGAACCTCAAGTGGTTTTACTCTCATTTATGGGTAAAACTATAACCAAACATCTGATTTATGTTTTTATTAAAGCTACAAATTAATATTTTGGTTCTGCTCAGTTTAAAATAAAATTATGTTCATATCAGCACCTCTGTTCTGCTGCAGCGAAACGTCCAAACACCAGCAGATACTGGTTCTGGACCAGCAGCCAATGCCACAATCATCAGAACTGGCTGAATCAGCAGTGTCCAAAGTGTAGCGCAGGGGCCGTTTGCGGCCCTTGGAATAATTTTATGTGGCTCTGACTGCAAATTAAGGATGGCATAAAGTTGATTAACGTTTTAAATGTTTTTGGAAGGAGATTTTCTGAAATGGAAAATGTTTTGAATAATAAAGTTATCAGCCATGTTTGATTTTAATATCACTGAAGATTTAGATCTCAGTTATGAGATCTAAGTAAAGAGAGAGAGGATTTTAGAAGAATGTTCTCATTTTAAAAAATTTTCTAAAACAATCGACCAAAATAAACCCAAAACCTTTTATTAAAGAAAACATCTGATCTGTTTTCTGCAATTTTTTTTTGTTTGTTTTATTAAAACTTTGCATTTTTTAAAGATTTACGATTATTTCATTTATTTTGAAATAACGAGCAAAAAGTTGGTCTGAATATTTCTCATTTACAGTTCAGAGATTAAACATCAACCTGACAAAGTTTTCCGTTGACTGCTCAGATTATCTTTCTAAGGACGGACCCAAAAACCCAGAACCAAAGAGCAGGAAAATGGGCCGGACCAGAACCAGAAAGAGGAATAGCAACAAACAGACCAGGATTTAAACTTTATGCTGAATCAAAAATAGAAAATATACTGCTCAAAAAAATAAAGGGAACACTCAAATAACACATCCTAGATCTGAATGAATGAAATATTCTCATTGAATACTTTGTTAATGAATTTGATTTGCATTGATGATTTTTGTGTGATTTTGTTGTCAGCACATTCAACTTTGTACAGGACGAAGTATTCAATGAGAATATTTCATTCATTCAGATCTAGGACTGTTCCCTTTATTTGACTGTTCCCTTTATTTTTTTGAGCAGTGTATTTCAATTCTGCCCTTTGAAACAGAACCTCAATGTCCGGTTTGTCCAGAACCAATCAGAAATCTACTGGGAGAGGGCATATCTTTCTGGTCTCTGATTGGTCAGAAACCAGGAAGTCCTCCAGCAGTGGGAGACTGAAACATTCTGGAGGAAACCCTGGAAAAATCCTCAAAGTTAAACTGGGAAAACTGGGAGACGGATGAGAACTGGTTGGGAAGTCCAGATGATGGCTCTGCTGGACGTTCTAGAGATATGGAGGTCCAGACAAAACCAGGTTAATTTACTACTCAAACTTATACACAGGATCAATATAATAAAGTTTCATGCAAATATCTGACAAACTGCAGAAATTACTGTCAATTTTAAGACAAATATTCAGTTTTCGGGTCCAATTTTTTCTTTTTTTTAATTTATTGTGACAAAATAAACCTAATTTTAAAATATGTTAGATTCATGGTTTTGGGCAAATTTAATTGACTTATTTTTAAAATTTGGCTTAGTTTTGTAGTTTAATTGCCATTTTCAGTTGTAAGATGAACTGGGCTTCCTGGCAAAGGAAATGTCTGGTACCAGTTAATTCATTCATTTATTTTGACCACCAACACCCAAAATGCTTAATAAATGCTGTTTGTTGAGCAGTTTGCAGAAACATCCTAACCTGTCATTTAAATGAAGCCTCATTATGGGCCATAAAGTTTTACAGTGTAAACGCAGGTACATAAACAAGCTGCCTTCGTTTTTAACTTATTCCAATGATATTTCACACCAGATTGTTCTGGTTTTCAGCTCCTTTATGTGAATATTAATGAGCAGAAAACAAATGTTTATTACAGAAACTTAAACTCTATGTGGCCTCTATCCGCCTCTAGCTTTTGATTTTAATTTAATCTTTAAAGTTAAACTCCAGTCTAAGCCTCTTGGATGTGTCAGCCTGTATTTAAACACCAGCCCGGCTCACAAAGCTGCTGTTTAGTCAGATGAACCCGTTTCTGGATCATTCTGTTGCGGTAAAAAGCCTCCAGCGGACGAGCTAGCAGGCGGTCCGGATTCACCTGCGGCTAATTAGCCCTAGCTAGCCGCTCCGCTCCGACCGCTCCCGCTCCATCTTACCCCCCAGAACCCGCAGACAGGTTCCTTCCTCTGGCCTCACATACACAATCAACCCGCTCCTGTCCGGAAAAAGCCGCATTTTTCTGAGTTTTTCAGTAAAAAAGCTAATTTATCGCTTTCTTTACTCACCTCAAGCGCCGTGATGTGACCGCCTGGGAACTAGTGAGGAGGGTCACGTGGGAGAATCACAGGGAAATCGCCGCCTTCGCTGATCGCTGATTGGCCAACTGGATTCAGGGTCAGACGTTTCCTGTCAAATGGCAGCCGCTCATTGGTTACAGGAAAATCTCTGTCGGACAGCCCGTCTTAGAGCTGAACCTCGTGGACGGCGCTGATTGGCGCAGCTGTCACAGGAAATGCGCGCTGATTGGTTGTAGTAAGTCTTTCGAAACCTGAGAAATGGTTTGGACTGAGACTGAAACTGATTTTATGGTAAAATATGATTAATCGAAAATCAATATTCAGGTTGTTTTTAGCAACAGGAAGCCTTTATTACCGCCATGAGTTCCAGGTCATAAACGGCGCCTGACAGAACTTACTCCATATTTTGGAAAATAAAATAGGTATATTGTCATATTAAAACCTAAAAATCACAAACATTTTTTAAAGCCAAGTGGAAATTTGTTTTTTAGTTTAATATGAAAATAGGAGATTGAAATAGAAGCAATTTTTTCATTTGTTGTGGTTGATAACTGTTGAAGAACATTTTTAATTTAGTTTTTTATATTTGAAATATTAAAAACATAAGAACTCTGTTTCAAAAGCAAAAATGACCTTTTTTCAGATTACCATAATTTAATTAAATTTAGTTTACTGACAACACCAAATGGGAATTAATAACGCTGTCAAGGCACTTTACAAAAAGTCATTTCAATCCCATCGCCCATCTATTCCAATTAATCCTATTTATTAATCAATGCCTCTGATTCATTTCTGCACATATTTAAACTCCCTTTACAGCAACATTACTGTCTCTCATCATAAGCCAGTAACCCCTGCCTGGAGAATCATCAAATATTAGAAAGTATGACTAAATATGCACAGAAACTATTCAGAAAATGACCCTCCTCTCTCTTCGTAGTAAAATCCCTTCAGTTCTCACATCATCATTATTTGGATGATTCCAGGCATTTTATACTGAAATGATTTTTAAATGTTTTGGAGGCCAGCCATATTATTTGGAGTTATAAATGTTCACTAAGACATAAAAATAAAAAACAATTTTTGAATGTTTTAAATGCCAAAAGAAAATTAAGCCAATTAAAATTTCTCCTATTTTTAAATTCAGTTGACAGAATATTTAGACCTCAATATTTGGAACATGTGACATTATTATGACTGCTTTTATGATCTTCCTGAATTTAAATAATAACTGTGATAAAAACAAACAAACATTACAATTAGTTTGAGTGAAGAAACAGAAACTCTGAGATAAAAATTAAAATAGCACATCTTTGGATCAGAACTGTTTGGTTACACAAATGGACAAATAAAATAAGACAAAATAAATATTTAAAAATTTAAAGAAGGAGCTTATTTTGTTAGTCATTAACAATTTGGATTTATATTTTTGTTAAATTAAATTTGAGTTTGGAGCAGAACAGGAGCAGCTCAGACAGAAATTCATTATTTTTTATTTAAAATAATGAATTTCTGCATGGCTGCAACTATTATTTTTATTCTAAGAGGTCATGATGCATTTCTATTATTCTGAGGTCATATTATTATCTGGTTCATTCTGGAGTAAACCAGAATAAACATCCGGTTCATTCCTTCTGTTTGTCAGATTAAAGCTGCGTTTCATTTGTTTTGGGTTTTCGGTGTTTTATTCCAGATTTCCCTGATCCTCTAAGTCACAGTGTCAAACTCCAGGGTCAAACTCCAGTCCTCAGGGGCCACTGGCTGCCCTGCGACCTTTAGATGAGCCTTTAGAAGAGCCTCTGCAGCAGCAGCTGAACAGAATAATGAGCCAATCAGGCTCTGAGGATCTGAGCTTCACTGGAGGAAATGAAGCCGATTCATTCCAGCGTTTTAATCCTGAGGCTCATCAAACCTGCAGGACTGGAGTTTTACTCTCCTGCTGAGTGGAGCTG
The DNA here is from genome assembly GCA_911649635.1 of Poeciliopsis gracilis. Taxonomy (NCBI): domain Eukaryota; kingdom Metazoa; phylum Chordata; class Actinopteri; order Cyprinodontiformes; family Poeciliidae; genus Poeciliopsis; species Poeciliopsis gracilis. The sequence goes on from CAJVRI010000557.1 coordinate 3,986,304, forward strand.
CAACCGCTGTCATTTGACCTGTGACCCCTATCATGTGACCCCATCATGTGACCTGCGACCCCTATCATGTGACCTGCGACCCCTATCATGTGACCCCATCATGTGACCTGCGACCCCTATCATGTGACCCCATCATGTGACCTGCGACCCCTATCATGTGACCCCCTTGTCTCATGACGTAAATCCAGATGTAACTCAACATCTGACCGCATGGGGTCGCTGTTGTCTGAGTGTAATGTTCTAGTGTAACCTCTATTTCATATATAGAATATTTACAAACCAGCCAAATGTCAAGTTTGACTGTAATGTAACGTAAACCAGCTGATTATTGCATTAGTAACAGGAAAAGTTGTTACTGTCCAGCTTTAAATCTTCATTCAGCAAAGGTTTGCAAATACAAACTTTTACAAGTTTTTCAGAAGTGCAAAACTTTTATCACATAAATTCCCGTCAGGATATGAGCTGTGCTGGTAAATACACTGTCAAAAATAACAGAGGTCATTTGGGTTATTATTTTTGTTTTATTTTTACCTGACTGTTATTTAATGATATTAGCTTAACTGGCATTAGGATTCTGTCACTGAATGCTAAATTAATGCTTTATGTCAAAATGAGCCAAAATGCTATTAGCTTAACTGCTGCCAGGGTGCTTTCCTAATCTTTGCAGTCTGATGACGCGTCTGATGACGCTCATGTTAGCAGAGCTTTGAGCAGAAACTGATGACCTATCAGCGGCCATTTTGGATTTGTGGAAGGCCGACGTGAAAATGCGCTGCACTGTCAAAAAAGACAAAGAGGCTGAAATGATTTCACTTTCTCTCTTTATTACAATCCACAGATTGAATAGAAGTTTAAGCTCATTTAAATAGTTTATCTAAAGGGTACAAAAGACACAGACAAGATGACAGCAATGCAATCCAGTGCATCCAAGAAGAAACGAAATAAAACTCAAGTTATGTTCAGTGAGTCTGGACAGAGAGACCAGAGCTCCGTCTGAGCGGAGGAAAAGTCCAGATAAATTGTTCCCTGAGGTCATTTTCCTGCTTTTCTTTACCGAAACGATCCAACGGATCCGATGAGAAAAATCACCAAACTGACTGGATCTCCTTTCTTGTTTCACCAAACCAGCTTGTTTTTAGCTTTTCTGAAAAACCTGACTGAAAACTTTGTTACTCAGGAGCTCAAACTAGAAAAATGATTGTGAAAATCTTTAACTAACCCGTTTCTGCAGCAGCGTCTGTGAAACCCGTCTGATCCGACGCGGTGAGTCTGAAGGGTTTGATCGTAAAAAGCTTCAAAATGTCACAGCAGGAAGTTTTGACCAGCGGATTTAACATTTCAGCAAAATGTTTCACATATGGATACAAGAACCAAACATGGCACAAATGTTCCCCCAAAAAAGTGTTAGTCTCTGAAACACTCCAGATGGCTGCTGTGGTCGTCAAGGAAAATATATTGTGGCCCTAAGTTTGCCAAAATGTAATGGTTTTGGTGTCATCATATATAATCCATATAAATCATAATTACGGGTAAGTTTTTGATTTTTCAAGATGGCCGCCATTGTCATGGAAAATAAAATTTTAGTTTTGCACAAAAATTTCCAATTAGGTGAATCTGTTTGGTTTCAAATTAAAGCCTAAATATTTTCATCCATACAAATTATGTATATTTTCTTGATCTTCTGTTTCCTTGTTCTAGTGGACATTTTTCAAAATGGCCACCATAATTTTAATGGAGAATATATGTTTGCACTAAAGTTGGCAGGAATTATTAGTCTCAGCTAATCAGTTAAGCTATTTATCATTCATCAGCCACTAACTAAAGAAGAATCTTAGCTATGCTAATGCTAAACTGCTCAATACATTTAAAAAATTTGTGAAGGTAATGCTAACGTTTAGCAGCTAACCGTTACGTGGTCCGTCTCTCATGAACAGCAAATTCCTCAGTTCCTGATTTTGCAGCTGTTTCATGGAGACACAAAGTTCCTCCAACTCATGGAAATGAGGAACATTTTATGGCAAATATAACTGGACCGGAGGGGAGCATGCTGATGTTGATGCTTGTATCCACAGCTGAAACATTTCTGACGTCCTGCTGTGATGGAGGACGGCTGCAGATCCAGTGTGACGTGGCATAGAAAAACTTCTTGGCATTTTTTATCAGAAGAGAAAATCTGCTGTTCCTCCACATCTAATATCCAAACTAAAGGGAGTAAAATATGGTCGGGAAGAGCGACCCGCGTTTCAGGACTATTTACATCAGAAGGCACCTACAGCTGATGTGAAGGAACGACAGAACGGGAACCATTTATCTAAACTTCCTCTGCTCTGAGCCCGCAGGCCAGTCCCTCTCTGGAAGACAGAGTCTGGATGGAAAACAGTCTCTTTATGGAAAACAGAAAGTTTCCAGGCGGCGCAGTAAACAGGGGGCGCTGTGGCGAGAAGGCCTCAGGTCCAACTCCAAACGCCTTCAGTAGTTTCAGCAGGACGGACGCTACATGGACGCAGTCTGCTCTGTCCTCGTTAAGGCAACTCGTTAACCGACGGAGGGAGGACCCGCAGCGGCTGACACACACTCACACGCCCCCGGGAGTGTGTGTGAAGGTGGTGTGTGACGGCAGGAAGGGGCGTGTCTGCAGACAGGAAGTGTGTCGAAGCAGCAGATCGATCATCGGAAGCGGCTCGGCGCTCCGACTTCCAGTGTTTTCACATTTATCTTACCGTATGTACACATAAATACAGAACTCTGGATGGTACGCGTTGCCGTGGAAACCAGCCGGCGCCGCCTGTCCGAAGGTTTCAGTCTCTGAGTGGAACGACTCAGCAGCGGCGAGGCCCGGCCACACGGGGGCGCCGCTCAGGTGGGCTGAGGAGGCGGAGCTTCACTCCGCTTTCCTTATGAAGATCTGGAGGAACAATTAGAAAATAAAAGAAAACCCAGCAGCATTACTCTTCAAAATAAAGCTTCACTGAAGGTAAACTATGGGCTCTTATTTTGTAAGAATGCTGGTACTTCCCCCTTCACCCCAAATCAAACATGGCTGATGTCTGTCAGCTGTGCTAACTATGAGCAGCTCATTGGATTTGGATCAGACTTTTTCCTCCAGGCAAGATCAGAGGGACCCGCAAACCGGGTCGGCGCAAACCGGGTTGGCCAAACCGGGTCGGCACAAACCGGGTTGGCCAAACCGGGTTGGCCAAACTGGCCAAACCGGGTCGGCCAAACCGGGTCGGCCAAACCGGGTCGAAACACCTCAAACTAAATATAGACATAAAAATATTGAGTTGTCAGTCTTGATTTCAGTATTCATTTATTCACAGGCTTTTTGAAGAAGTTTGATTTCTATTTCTAATAAATATGAACTATTTTGCTTCGTTCCACTGGTTGATGTCAATGGGCAACATAAAAAAATGTTTGTTACATTTTGCCACAAAATAAATGTCAGATAATGAAGATTTTACCTCCTCACCGTTTTCAGATCCTTCATCAGCTTTTTGCCGTGATTCTATGGAACAAATTTATTTTCTAAATGTTAAATAATTATCTGATGAATGGAAACGCAGTGAAGATCATTTTAACCTGCTAAAGAAACATTGACTGTCAGTGAGCTCAATGAAAACACCAACACCCTCCTGAAGGTCAAAACCTGAAGGTCAGCAGCGCTGCCTCACCTCGCTGAGGATCACCCACACAGGTGAGTCCGTCGTCACGGTGAGGCGCATGGCCTCCAGGGGCCCAAAGGTCGGGTCGACCTCGCCCTCTGCGATCCCGTTCTGGAAGGATCCTGGAGACAGAAGCAGCAGCGTTAGCGAAGGAACTGGAGAAGCAAAATCATCTGCAGCAGGTTGACCATCAACACTCCACCTGAAATCAGCAAGATTTTACACTGAAAACCCTTTTTACTGCTAAATCACTGAATAACATCAGGAGTATTTATAGATTTAATCTGATATTTAGACATTTAATCTGATATTTCCATATTTAATCTGTTCTTCAACCATCAGATTGGAGCAAAGTGTTATTCTATCCATATAGTTTCCTTACAAATGTGGACTTTAACATTAGTGTTAGCTACTATCTGTTAGCATTCAGATGCTATTTTAGCCTAGCTTAGCTTCTTATAGGCTAACTGCTTTTAGCCCAACTGGAAAACATCAGCACTGTTTTCCAGCATCCAATCAGATCGTTTGAAGCAGAACTCAGCCGGAGTTCCCGCTTCCTTCGCTGTCAGCGGCTGTGCGCTGGATTTACGGTCGTACCAGAAACAAATGAAAGGTTCCACTTTACGACTCCCGTCTGTAGAAACAATGAATCGGAACGATTTTGCTGCAGCAGTGAACGTTTTCTGAATCATTTGCGCTTGCAAAATAAAAAGTCTTAAAGTCCAGATGGAGCGAAACTCCGTCTTCCTGCTGAGACTGAAAGGTTGACGCAGTGCATTGTGGGATTAATAGTTGTAGTAGCAGCCTCCTGATCAGCAGAACCGGGCTGGTACCGACCGACCCGGTTCTGAAGGACTTGTCTGTTTGGCTCAGGTTGTGCTGAAGCTTCTCGGTGTTTTATCTGCGGTGAGCGGCTGAGGTATTTCAGAGCTGCAGCTTCCAGCGCAGATTATCGAGGTTATCACAGATTACCAGGAGCTGCTCCTGTAATCCCAGCTGGATTTCTGTTCAGAACCCGTTTCAGCTGCTTTCACCTCAGCGCCGGGATTATCCCAGCCGGGATTATCACTCCGCCGCGATGCTTTCAGGTACAGCCGTAATCCCCGTAAACGGCAGCGTTTGTTCTGTTCAGCAGATTATTCCGCTGCATGTGCTCAGAGGTCTCTGGAGCCGCTGAAGATGTTCAGGTCCAATCTGATCTGATCCAATCTGAACTGAAGGAAGTATTGATGGGGTTCATTAAGGAATTTGAAACTTTTATTTCCAAACTTGATCAAAAAATCTCCCATTTACACTGTAAAACTGAAGTTAACCTGATTTATAAGACGGAGCGTCTGCAGCTTTCAGAAAGTCAAACGATAACATTTTCCCTGAGAAAATGACTGAAGTGTCTGCAGATGTGAAACGGATCTAAACATCTGGAGCTGAGCAGAAACTGCTGCAGCTCCACCTCCACTTTAAAAAAAACTTTCTCATCTTAAAAATGAAATATTTTCTCTGACTCTGATTTGCTCAAACGTTTTGCTGCTTATTTAAACAGAAGATATTTTGGTTTTAATGAGACGAAGATAAATCTCTTACACAGAAACATTGGCATTTTGAAGAATCTAACTGATGACCAGCTAACTGGCTAACCAGCTAACTGGCTAACCAGCTAACTGGCTAACCGGCTAACTGGCTAACCGGCTAACTGGCTAACCAGCTAACTGGTAGCTTCTTCATCCTCTCATTTTCTCTTTTGAACCAGAAAATTCCCGATCCTGGAGTTTTTTCTCTTCATTTCCATCTTCTGTGAATTGTCTTGTGGTGCAAACTACAGAACTGCTCCTACTGAGAACTGAAGCAGAACTGGGACTGAAGGCTCACCGATCCGGATGAACCCGTCCTCGGTCCGATGGTACTTCGGCCTCTTCTCCCTCCCGTCCGTCAGCGCCTCCTTCTCAGCCTGAATGTTCTGGGAAACAAAAACGAGCAGAAATGATTTCATTTACATCCAGGTCCATGTTTTGGTCCAAACCTTCTTTTTCTTTGGGTCTTATATTTCTAAACTCCAAGTTTCATCTGACATTTCAGAGAATGAATCTGATCTGGTTTGACTTTCTGGACTCACATCGAACGGCAGAACTTCCACCGACGTGTTGAACAGTTTGTCTCCTGGATGCTCGATGTTTCCGCTCCGGAAGAAGAACCTGAAACAACGGAAAGCTTTAACTCCAGACAGGAAGCTCATCCCCTGCGCCACAACCTAACCCCACCCTGCCCCACCCCTAACCCAGCCCAGCCTCACCCCCTAGCCCCGCCCTGCCCCGCCCCGAACCCCGCCCTGCCCCACCCCCTAACCCCGCCCTACCCCCCCTAACCCAGCCCAGCCTCACCCCCCTAACCCAGCCCAGCCTCACCCCCTGCCCCGCCCCTGCCCCACCCCCTAACCCCGCCCTGCTCCCCTAACCCCCCCGCCCTGCCCCCCTAACCCCGCCCTGCCCCACCCCTAGCCCCGCCCTGCCCCGCCCTGCCCCACCCCTAACCCCGGACCTCTCGATGCGGACGGGCGTGAAGAAGCGGATCCTGATGAAGTCGCCAGCCATGGGTGTGAAGGCCCAGAAGAAGTCCTCTCCGGCGTAGGCCTTCTCCAGGGTGAAGTGCTGGTAGGTCTTCAGGCTGGTGGTCACCTCCGCCTGCGGGTTGGCGTGACCCTTATGCAGCGTCTGCTTCCCAAAGTCCTTGTCCTGCAGAAGAGGAAAATTAGGAAAAACCACGCTTAAACAGGAAACTCTGTGAAGATTTGTCAACTGTGGATGCTAACATCAACATTAGCTTTAGCATGTTCACCTCTCAGCCACTGGTTGACAGACATTTTTAAAGATGGCTGCTGGTTTTGAGTTTTTTAAATCAATTATTGCCATAAAATGTTCCCCATTTTGGATGAACTTTATCATGTTTTCCATTTGATCATCACATTTTATCAACTTTAACGTGATAAAATGCAATAATCAGAATCTGAGGACTTTGCTCTTCTCAATGGTTAACATCAGCTTCTGATAACTTTTGTGTTTAGTGGTTTAACGTTAGCAATAGTATTACCACCATTGTCCAGCATTACATCACCGGACAATGGTGTCAAAACGACGACGTTATGGTTTATTGTAATAACGTCTGGGGCGATTTATTGTCCAGCAAACTTTATTTTGTGGAAACGTTATGAATCGTTCCACCAGTGGATTCATAGGAACAAATTATTTATTTTCTCATTTCTTTTTATTTTTGCTGTGAGAAACGTAATCAACCCTCTGAACCCAGGAACTCATCGTCCATCAGGTGGTTCTGATTCAGGATTCTCCAGCTAAATTAAGTCCAGACTTGGACTAGGCCTCTCCACAACCATCAGTCTGTTCTGATGCAGACGTGACAGCTGAAGGTCGCAGCAGGAAATTATCCTGGACCCAGATTTCTGTGCACAGGGAGAGACAGTACCTTCAGCTTCTGGATCTTCCCGGCCAGAGATGAATGAGTGCCAACGTGCTGGAAGAGCGACGGCTTGAATCGGATCCTCAGGTTGGCTTTCTGCCGGTCGCAGTGTTTCTGACGGAGACAACAGGCAACATGGCTGATCCCGGCACAAACGTCTTCAGGGTTTCTATTCGTTCTTGGAAAATGAATGATTCAAGAAGAAAAGGAGAGAAAGCTGCGGCTTTGGACTCACTGCGTCCTTCTCCGGGTTGCACACTTTGACCCACATGATGTGGTCGAGCAGCCAGTCGATGGGTTTGTCCTTATAGAACATCAGCATGAACTCCACGATGAGCGACAGATCCAGAGACTTGAACATTTTACCTGCATGGAGACAGAAACACCTGAACTAAAAACCTAAAAACAACAAAGTTACTTAACACATCTGCAGCAGAAACTATGTTTCTGCATAGTTAGCATCATAGCACCAATAACTGAGCTCATGTTACACTTCCTGTTTCCCTCAAATATGAATTATTAATATGAGTTGCATTTAATTTACTTTGGGACCAATAAAGTATTTTTGAACTGAACTGAAGCTTCAGATGTGTAGATGATAGCTTTCAGCAGAAAACATTAACTATGATGTTAGCATACTAAGGCTATTTAGCACGTCTGAATGTTATATGATTAGCTTTAGACACTAATGATAGGCTGTTGAAGGTTTACTAAATCTATCAGCTTCATTGTAGTTGATTTGGAATCAATGTGAAACATTTTGAAAGCCATTGTTATTCACCTGAGAGTTAGCCATCACCATTAGCAGGCTAACAATGACGATAGTATTAGGATGATAATGCTAACGTGAAAGCAGCTCTTAATATCACAATAATTATCTCTGGTTTCATAATGTTAGCTTGATTTATGGGTCCGTGTTACTCTTAATAACAAAACAAGACAAAAACAATTGGCTGTAGTCATTAGCATGTTAGCGTTAGCTCAAACTACAGCGCATTGTACATTACTTTACACCAATGTCTATTTTGTTTCTATAATGGGACAAATTCTTATCTTGTGGAGGATAAAATTGAAAATCTCAATCATTATTTGTGAACTTTAGCATGTTAAGCTAACATTAGCTCAGCATGCTAATGTCAGTAAGTATGAAAATCACAATATTTAACCATAGATGAGGGAAATAGATTCCATGGAGACCTAAAGGGACACTGAGTGAAAAATAATAAACTTTCTCATGTGGACCAGATACTCTGTTGGGCATGAAAAGTAAATTTTTAATAGTTTTTTTCCTGTTAGGGGCTCAGTAGGAATCAGGGTTGCTGATTTATTGATGGTAATTTTTTAAAGCAGCCAGTTAAAAGCAGCTATATGAAACCCAGAGTGGCAGAAACTCCGGGTCCGACGGCCAGAATCTGAAAACGCTTCCTGAACTGAATCAACGCGTTTCAGCTGCTTAGAGCCTCAGACTGTGAGAGCGCAGCGTTTCCTGCAGCTCAGAGCTGCTCTGAACACGAAAGGTCAGAGGGTCAGCGGCTCCGCCCCTGAATCGGGCCGGCTCTGGGCCTCATCTGGCCCTGCCTGATCCAGGCGGACGTGTCGGCCTCCGGAGGGCTGCAGGAGCACCGATGACATGAAACTGCAGCTAAACTTAGCAAATACAAGCAGCTGAACGAGAGGAAGAGGCCCTGCAGCTTCCTCTCCGTTTGATTTGATTCAGAGAGTCAGCCGGACCCTGAAGAGTTTATTAAAGCCGCCGCAGAGCGCAGGCGGCTCACAGTCAGGATGCAATCACCAGGCAGGGCACCGCAAGGAGACAGGAAGAACAGTAAGAACAAGAAGAACAGGAAGAACAGGAAGAACAAGAACAGGAAGAACAAGAACAGGAAGAACAAGAACAGGAAGAACAGGAAGAACAAGAAGAATGAAAAAAACAAGACTGTGCTGTTCAGAGTCTAAGGAACAAAAGACCAAAGATCCAGAGAAACCATCAGAACCTGGTTCTGATTATGGTTCTGATCCAGGTTCTGATCCTGGTTCCGTTGTGCTCCAGCTCGGCGCTGCGCCCCCTGCTGGACAGCTTTCTGCCACCCAATCAATAAGCAAACTAGCAAACATGAAGATAAAAGATTCAATTAGACAGAAAAACATATTAATTGCTTGTAATCACAAAGTTTTCTTTTATTTACTAATGTTTATACATTGTGGAGTTGTTGCTCCTGTTTCTTCCAGCAGGAGGCGCTGCAGCCTCCCACAATCCTCTGCTGCTGATGCCAGTTTTTCACCAGGAAAACAATAAAAACCTGACTACATTGCAGCTTCTCTGCTCTGTAGACATTAAAACTAAATTTCTACACATTTTATATAATAATAAAGGCATTAAAATTATTTGTCAATTCAAGGCAAGATAGCGAGATTCTTTACTCATTATTCTGAGGAAGAAAATCTAAACATTCAATCAAACTTCTTGATAAAGAACTTTAAAATAAGATGACCACAGTGATGCACAGTAGGCAGAAAACAGTCATTATAATAACAGAAATTTAAAAAGATAAAGTTAGAAATGAACACAAAAACAGAAAACACTGAAATGACTCACTTTGCTACTGCTGCTACTAGGTAGTAGCAGTGAAAGCTAGTAGCAGCAGTAGCTAATATACCGGTAGCTAGTAGCAGTGATAGCTAATAGCAGCAGTAGCTAATATAGTGGTAGCTAGTAGCAGCAGTAGCTAATATAGTGGTAGCTAGTAGCAGCAGTAGCTAATAGCAGTAGCTAGTAGCAATGGTAGCTAATAGCAGCGGTAGCTAGTAGCAGCAGTAGCTAATATGGCGGTTGCTAGTAGCAGCAGTAGCTAATATGGCGGTTGCTAGTAGCAGAGGTAGCTTGTAGCAGGAGTAGCTATCACTTATTAATAATGAGAAATGAAACATGAAGCCTGTGGCGGCCTGAATGTTTTGCCGCAGCCTGTGGAAAGCTGGCGTGTTTTAACCAAACCCGGCCGCGGTGAACTCACCGATGAATCCGAGCTGGGAGAACTCCAGGATCATCCATTCCTCCGATGGCTGCTGCAGCGCAAAGTTCTTCATGGTAGTGAAGTAGTTTGGACGCGCCACGATGTCATCCTCCAACTAAACACAGAGACGGACCACAGGAGTTTAAAAAGCTGCTCAAAGTGAGACCTCCCGTTTAACAGAACCAGTCTGGCAGCATGAAGCAGGTCTCTAAAAGCGATCCATCTGTCTAGAAAGGGCTGCTAAGAGCATCAGTGAGGATCCTGGGCTGGCCTAGTCAAAGTTAATGCTGGAAAACCCTCTGATATGTCTGAAATAAATCAGCAGAGGGTCAAAGTTCATCCACAGGCTGGTCAAACACTCGGAACGACTCGATGGGGGAAACAGCCGGAAAAACTGTTCAGGGTGATTTGGCGGATTTCTGATCCGGGCTTTTATTTTGAAGAGTCCCAGCAGGTGGTCCCAGGTCCATGCTGGAAAACATTTGTTAGTGCCAGTAATTATTCCCCAATAATCACTGATGCAATCAATAATCATCAATAACTGACTGCATTCATGACCTTCATTTTGAAGGTCTGGGCAGTTCTGATCTGGATCAATAATTGAATCAATAAAATAAATTTTAAGTTTATCTAAAACACAGTCAGCTGATTTTCACCAGGAAGGGATTCACAGCCTGAATGGAAACTTTTACTTTCTCTATTTCATATTAATCACTTTGATCTGAAACATTAAAGTTAAAATTGATCAATCAATGGCATCATAAATTAAAACCAGATCAATAATTTCCATTTTCATAATTTAGCGTGTTTTTTAACATAATTTTTCTGGATGACAACCAGAAACCTTTTTATTGATTTGCTTTTTCTGTTTTGTTACGATTTCATCACAATTTGAACTTTATTGATTATTCCGTTTGTTATTGTGACAAACGGTTCGTTATCGGTTTACCTGAACGTAGTACGTTCCTTTGGTCTGAGCGTACATCATCAGGAAGCAGTAGTCCAGGTTCTGCTTCGTCCTCCACCTGAGGATGAACACCAGTCACCTGGTCAGTCACCTGTTCAGGTGCAGCTGATGTGAGCCGAGCTGCTGCTGTTCCTCAGGCACAGCAGGCCTCCCTCCAGCCTGCGGGGGGCGCTAATGTCTGTCAGCCGTTGAAGCAGCAGCTCCACTCACATTCACTTCATTTCATGTAAAAACTAAAAGGAAACAGAGAAAACGTAGAATATCTGCAACAAATGCACATAAAATAAAAGTGTTTGTCCGGCTCAGATCATCATTAGCCACATATTTCACAACCAAACATCAGTTTTTAAACTCCATCACTTCATCATGATCTTTTTCACACGATAAACTTCAGCAGGAGTTTTAACTCGGAGTTCATGTTTCTGTCGTCGTCGTTCTCAGGCTGCAGACTTTGAAGTTTCACTTCCTTTCAATCTGTATTTTAAATTAGTTTAAATCTTGTTCATTAAATGTTTTTCTTTGTTCTTTGTGAATTTTAAAGGTTATACTTAGTTTCCATAAGTCTGACTATAAATGTTGACTCTATTTTGTGCTTTCAGATGGTTGATATTAAACTTTCATGGCATTTAATTTGTATCTTCAACATGTAACAAAATATGTTTTACCAATATTTAAGAATAATCTGTTACCATCGGAGCATATTTACATTTTTCTAACACCAGCTGATCCTCCAGAAGGTTCAGTGCTGAACTTGTGTTTTCTGAACTCTGACCTTTGAACCCCAGAGGCAGAAAAGCAACAGCTAAACACAAAGGATGAAACCAGAAACTTTTAGCTGGAAGAAACACAAAGCAAACTCTTCAGAGTCGATGTTTCATGTGATCCACCAGAAATAGACTCAGATCGGCGCTGCGTTCTAATAAAGGCTTTACAGTCAGTTTATCTGTCACTGAGGCCCAGAACCGTCTGGAGAGACGAGTTTATTGGGAAGCAGTAAAGTTAACAGGAACCCAGAGCTTCTGCAGCAACCAGAGCAGCTTCTGCAGCAACCCGAGCAGCTTCTGCAGCAACCCGAGCAGCTTCTGCAGCAACCAGAGCAGCTTCTGCAGCAACCCGAGCAGCTTCTGCAGCAACCCGAGCAGCTTCTGCAGCAACCAAGAGCAGCTTCTGCAGCAACCAGAGCAGCTTCTGCAGCAACCCGAGCAGCTTCTGCAGCAACCCGAGCAGCTTCTGCAGCAACCAGAGCAGCTTCTGCAGCAACCGAGCAGCTTCGCACAACCCGCTTCTGCAGCACCGCAGCCGCAGCTTCTGCAGCAACCAGGCTTCTGCAGCAACCAGAGCAGCTTCTGCAGCAAGGTGCCGCAGCGGTACAGAGGGTCAGCGTGTGAAAGCAGCCGAGGTTCTTCACATGAGGGGGAACCGGGTCCGACTCGCTGCCAGGAGGTTCTGATAAAAAAGATCTCAGGAAACCAGACTAAACTGATTTCTGCTGACACTGCAGATACTACCTGGACTGGACAGCGGCTATCAGCGGCTATCAGCGGCTATCAGCGGCTATCAGCGGCTATCAGCGGCTATCAGCGGCTATCAGCGGCTATCAGCGGCTATCAGCGGCTATCAGCGGCTATCAGCGGCTATTGGTAGCCTGTTACCCACTACAGCTGGCCTAACACAAATCAAATAATATTTCTATCATATCTAGCCTGTTAGCTGCTATTGATGCACCTTCATGTCTGACGAGTACATAACGTTTCCTCCCTGGATATAAATCTATAAAATGTTTCTCTCAAATTGCAATAGAGGACTAAACAAATTTCTCTTTTATATTGGAAAACTTAATTTAATTGTACATAACTGTAGCTGTAGAAGACATAGTTTGTTAAATACTGTAGGTTTGTTAATTCTACTTTATGAATGTTTTGAATATTGCGACATTCTAACGAGGCAATGAGTCCAGTTCTGCTCGTTAGCAGAGCGCCTCAATAAATAAAAAACAAGACAGAAAACAGGTGAAGAACAAATCAAAACCGCTAGTATTCTTCTCTTTTATCGCTCTCTGTCGGCTTTACTCCAGATGCAAACCCATTGCCATGGCAACCGGCTGAAACAAAAAAAAGAAACACAGACATTTTCCAGAACAGGAACAGAAACTAAAATTACAGTTTTATGTTTACAGGCTTGATGCTTATTAATCAGTGGCTGCTGTGCGGTCTGCAGTCAAATATAACAGCTATGATTTTTAAGAGAAAAAACATTTCTAAGTCACTTTTTCATCATGTTATTGATACATTTATAAATGTCAGTTTCAAACTAAACATTCAGTTTGGTTGATTGAAACGCTGCTTTACTGATGGCCTGTCAGAGTGACTGAACAGAAACACCGAATTCTGCAGCTCATCTACAGGTTGAGCTTTTCAAAGTCAAGCTAGCATAGCACATTGAGTCGCTATCCTTTGAAATCAAACTTGTGTCTCCTGGCTGTCAGTAACATGTATGCATGGTGCCTGTGTCCTGGTGCCGGTCCATGGGCCGGTGTTCGGGTTCTGGTGAAATGTTCTGGTACTGACCGGACCCGCTCCTTTGGGTCGCCGAAGGACTCTCTGAGTTTGGAGAAGTCTGGGTAGAAGTGGAGCGACGGAGAGACAACCTCCAGGAGGCCGGACTGGATCTCAGCCGGGAAACTAGGGGGAGAAACACAAACAGAACCGGAACCATTCAGTGGGGAAACAGGACATTCTGGGTCCGTTACTGCGGCAATGGCCCCTCAGCTTGGGGAGGTACTCACAGGCGCTTCAGGCTCTCGGCTACACCGCTGGCGTACTGCTGGTCAGCCTGAGGGACACAGAGAAACAGAGGTCAAAGGTCAGAGGGGTCAATGGTCAAGCAGAGATTGACACCTAACTGCTCAGTACCAATCTGACTCACATCACCATGGCAACAAGGACCGAACCTCTAAACCGCTACTGACACGACTTAGCGTATGAATGAGAATCAGACCATCATCTGTGGTTCTGACCCATTCCCCTCCGGTTCTGACCCATTCCTCTGATTTCATCTCTGAAGATTTTTTGTTATAAAATGTTGAGCTCTGCGGCTAATGCTAACAGCTGATATTAGTTTTGCGGTTTGCTCTGCGGCTAATGCTAACAGCTGATATCAGCTATGTGGTTTGCCTCCAGCTCCTTATTTGCAGCTTCACCGGTTTTGGTTTCTTCCGTTTATTTCGTTTCAGATTTCATTGATTTTTTTTTCCAGCATCTCAGTTATTTTTCTGTCTATTTTAATTTTCTGTCTTGTTTTCCAAATGAAGTCCTGCAGTTTACCCTCTCCTGGTGTTGCTGTTTTACTTTCTGACAGGTATGACCCGTAACCGTGGCAACAAGGTGTTATTTTTACAGCTGGCATTTCTTTATATCTGAACTTTGACCCCAAATCGCAGAATACTTAAAAATTAGACTTCATGAACGTAGAAAGAGAGAAAGGATCTTATTCCCTACTCTTTCTAATCATAAAGACAGAAGGAGATTTAAAAAGGAAAAGCAAAAGCAAAGGAGGTGGATTAGCAGAGCTAGCTAACAGGTGGACATGTTATTCTGGAATATCGTCTCTGTTGTCTGAATAATGAACTGTTAGCATCAAACTGTCATACAGCAACAGTCTTTAATCAGAGGCCTCTTCAGATGCACGGCTACACTGACTGCTGCTGGAGATCTTCCTCTCCACAGCGTCGTCATCCACAGTAACTCCTTCAAAAGACTTGGATGATCTTAGTTGTGATATTTCATTTAATTTTGGGATCATGTGTTTTTGAGTTGAATTGAATATTTGTCTTTCTCTTGTTCTGTATTTTTTCTCATCTCTTTTTTCCCATATTTTGGTAATTTTGCTGTCACTCCTCTTCTGATCTAAGTTAATGTGTTCATGTCAGGCTGACTGTTCCTCACTGCTTCATGTGAATTTTTTATTGGTTTTCAGCCTTATCTCCTGCATCGGTTTGTCGTCTCGCTGCATCTCTTGGTGGTGAGATTATATCTGCGTCTGCTTGTGTTGCGATGTGATGGTCCGACTCTCTGCAGCTGTTTTGGTCCTGCATACATGTGACGAACTGAGATCATCTTATTTCCCAGCCTGAAAACAGATCAACCCCCTCATTCACACCCAAACAGGCACATCCTGATCCCTCAGTGATGTCACAGCTCAGCCTCCCATCCTGGCCAATCACAGCTCAGGCTGAGCTCCTTTGTTTAATGGCAAAGGTCACGTTGCGGTCACATGCGAGTTTCCAGCAGCAGAGCGGGGTTGCGGTTTGGTTCGGCGTCCTGGAGGTGCCAGCCGGGTGGAGCTTAGCTCGCCATGTTAACGAGGAACAGACGGAGTCAGAAATCATCTAACTGTTCACCTTCTGCTCTGAAAACGCTTCTCGGCTTTCGGTGAAAACATTCCCTATTTGAGCAGAACACTGTTCTCCATCAGACATTTTCTAGGGTAGAACGATTTCTGGGGCAGAAAGTGATGGACGGTTTAAGATGTCCATGAAAGGGGAGCTCCAGAAAATAAAAACATTAAAACTGAGAAATTAAAACCATGCAAACATAGACAGAAAAACAATCAAACAAAGAAACATCATGTCTAATATTAAGCCACTGATGTCAGCTCATAACTAAAGAAACAAAGCGAAACTGAAGAACTATAAAGCAAAAAGCTAATTGGGAAAGAAAACTTTTGCTCTAGTTATACAGAAAAAAGACCTGCCAATTCAATGAGCACTGGGGTCAATTTTCAACAGCTACCGACTTAAATAAACCGCCTATATTTTATTGAAAAGTTACTTAAAGGTTCGTTTTGTTTCATTTCAGATGTTCAGATATTTTCCCAAGAAACTAAACAAAAGCACTGGAAAGGATTTTGTGTTTAACAGTTACCAGCTTCTGAACATATATAATTAAAAAGTTTAATAGAGCAAATTCTTATAAAACCAGACAGATAAATCCCTGGAAAAGCATTTCTCTCTCTCTAAAAATTAATTTCATTGTGAGAAAATAAATCTTCTGCAGTATTTTTTAAAGGAGGGGGAATTTTGAGGTTGGCCTAAAATCTGGGAAAAAAACCCCACAACAAAAACAAAACCTGTAGGTTCTGTGATATAAATATTAAATAAAAGCAAAAGAACTCCTTTTGTATTTGTATTAATAAACATAAATATATATATATAGAAATATGTCGTAATAAAATGGATTTATTCTTATTTGTATTTTCTTTTTTTAAAATTATTCAACACATTATGAAATTAATAACGAAATCAGTTAATAGTCAGTTTTTCAGTTGTTTTCGTGAGATAAAACAGAATCTGGGTTGAACTCATGGTTCAGACGTTGTGAACAATGAACATGAGCATGAGTCTAGTGAAACCAGAACCAGCAGTGATTTAAATTATAAAATTGGTCCAAATAACAATTGAAAACAAACAGGAGACTGAAAGAAGTAAATTTCAGTTCAGTTTATTTGTAGAGAGAAACTAAGAAGGGAAGGAAGTGATGTGAAATCACCGAAACCTTCTGGGAAAACTCTCAACTCAGTTTCTACAGCGGATCAGAACAGGTCCAGACACAGAAACATCTGCATGAATGAGGGGAACATCCAACAGATCCAGAAGAAGTAGCAGGTTCTCTAGTAAAACTAAAGGCTCAGAATGATGAAACAGAATCACAACATGGCTGCTTTCTCCGCCTGCAGCAGCTGGAAGTTGCATGAAGGAGAGTCAGTGACATTATCACTGCGTGTGTGTGTGTGTGTGTGTGTGTGTGTGTGTGTGTGTGTGTAATTGACCATCAGGATGAAAGTGTATTGATGCGTGTGTTTCTTCACATTATTTGTAAAGGCCACTGGTTTAGCTAATGAGCACACACGCACGGACACACACACATTCTTGTATTTTTCAGTTTCTCAGAACCACCAATAAACCCACTTTTTTAAAGCCACTCTTTGTAGACATGGTCGCGATCTTAAATAGGGTGGAAATACAAGAACACACTGACACGTTGTGGTGTTTCTCTTTGTAATATTCATTTATCTCCTAGAGGATCTCAGCGGCCTTATCACCATTTTCAGCATTTATGAGGCAGTTTGTGTTATTTTAATCTGAAAGCACCAGTGGAAGTAAATAGGAAGTTCACATAAATAACAACTTCCTGTTGCTCAGATCTTCTTTCTGATGCTTTCTCCCTGACAGATCGGTCATGAATAATAAACTCTGCAGCTTCACTTTTCAGTAATCAGATGCAGATTCAGCACCTTTCAGGATTTTCTCCATATTTTAGTCCAAACAGAAGCTGAAGCTTCCTGCCAGGCCTCACATGTGATCAGGAGTGAAAATCCCTCCATCAGTCAGAGAAGACTGAAGCTACAGCAGATATGCTGCTGTCTCTACACCACGTGTCTAAACTTTTTGACATATGGGCCAAAATCTGAATCAGAAGTTCTCACAGGCCAGAAGAATTAAAAATAAAATATAAGCCAAGCAAATAACGTCACCCAATTATATATGAAAGGGATGTGATCAATCCAAGACTTGAAAATGGTTTTGCACATATGCTAAATTAAAAGAAAGAACGATAATGTTTCAAATTCACTTGGACTTGATTAAGCAAATGTATTCTCAGTTTTTACAACAGGATTATGATTGGTTCTTTCTAAACACTTCAACCAATTTAAAGAAGCTACTTTGGGTGCAGCAAAGTCTCAGCATAAACATGGTTCTACTTATTATAAAAGGTTGGTCATAAAAAGACAAATACACTGCAAAAATACAAAATCTTGCCAAGTATTTTAGGTATAGTTTCTAGTGCAAATATATCAGTACGTTTGGAATAAGACAAAGCTTAAAAAGAAACTTTTTAGCAACATATCTGTTTTAATATTCAGGATTCAAAATTACTTTATCAAGCCCAACAGGAAGATTATTTTGTCCAAACAGCACACAAAAGATTAAAATATAAACATAGTACAAAACACAATGAAAGCAAATACTGGAAGTACCAAATGTGCACTACAAGAGGAACAGTTAATAATTCTTGAATATTGATAAAAAGTTCTGCGATGGAGTGGTGACCTAGCCAGGTGACCCCGCCTCTCGCAACATGACCCCAATGGGACAAGGTCAGAAGAAAATGGATGGATGAGAAAAGTTCTAGTTCCATTTATAACAAGACATTTTTCTCATGCTATTAAAGCAAAACTCTAAGAACTTTTGATCGATATTAAAGACTTGTTGACCTAACACATGCATGTTTTAGATAGCTGTCTAGTTTGAAGAGATATTTGCTCTTCAAACTAGACAGAAATACTTGGTTGGATTTTGTGTTTTGCAGTGTCAGAGTGCATCTTTGCTCACTGTAAAGACAAGATTTTTGATCAGTAAACGCATCAAAGACACTCATGTCCAAAGACAGGAGGACAACCATGGACAGCAGTGGACTTTATCAGAGTCATTGTGTCTGGCCAGTTCTGGTCTGGTCAGAACTGAACACCTGGAGCAGTGACCTGATCTCCAGCTTCCAGCCACCAGCTGGGTTCTGCTTCAGCCAAACGCAGAGCTTAAATGTCTGACCATAAATTAAGCTCCCACTAGTTGGAGCAGCCATGTTTCTCTACAACAAGGAGCAGAGGGTCCCCACAACATAGTATGTGTCAAGAAAATGGTCCCTACAACATATTACAAACACACGCGCACACACACAGACCTCTGCGATGAGGACGACAATGACGCAATCGTCCTTCTCCACCGGGCTGAGCTCCGACATCAGAGAGCTGAGTGTGTCCGTCAGGTAGGAGTGGACCTCCCTCTTCACACTGGGGACGCCCATCACTATGGAGACTGGAGACACAGGAACCATCAGCAGCTGGGAACAGAGTGGTCTGGAAGGGACTGAACTGGTCTGAGCTGGTCCGGACCGGTATCAACAAAGATGAATATTACTTCGCTTTCTAGAAGGGTTGGACCATAAAAAATGTTTCTGATGAAGTAAATTTTTGTTTTTGAAATTGTAAATTTTTCCACCATTATCTGTCATTTGTAATTGATTTCTTAGAAAAAAAAAGCAAACAAAAAACAAAAAGATTTTTATTGAAAATTAGATCTGATATTTTATTTTTAAACCATGTGGCCCAGCCCTAATTCCTAGTTTCTATTTAAAGATATTGATGAGGGTGAGCAGTACCTCTGTTCCAGAGAGCATAAAACAATTAAGTGATTAAATTAAAAAAATCTGCAGAATGTGATAATTTTTATCTGACTAATTGATTCTCAAAAATATTGGTTCCTAAAATAGTTTTCAGTTGCAGCTCTACGTTAAAGCCCAAACTCTGGGAAAGAGCTGCTCGGGAGATAATATTGGTACTGTAACAGAACTATGAACACATCAGATTGAACCATAAGGTTCTCATAATATACAGTGTCCTCACAACCATACATTTTTCCAGCTGTCCTCATGACCACTGGTAGACAAGAACACCAGAACTATGAAATAAGGATTGATCTTCATTTAATTCAATATGCATCTGGAGAAACACTGAGTGCACTCAGTGTGGCCTTTAATGGTTTTACATGAAAATCTGATTTATCTGACTCAGTCTTTTACACACCTACACACACACACACACACACACACACACACACACACACACACACACACACACACACACACACACACACACACACACACACACACACACACACACACACACACACACACACACCTACACACACACACACACACACACACACACACCCCCCCCCACACACACACACACACACACACACACACAGATAAGCAGCACAGATCTTCCTCGGTATCTCTTCCTGTTTCTTATCTCTGTCCTGCACTGAATTATCAAACACTTCCAGGGCAACAAACCACTATCGCTCAATCATAAATACATTTCACTTCACTTAGCCGTGCACCCACACACATGCAGTCCTACACACACACACACATTTAGCCATCCACACACATACTCAGCTGTGTAAAACATTGATTTACATTTTCCAGTGTGTTTGTTTTCACTGGTTTTATCTGTGTTTATATCCATATGAAGCAGCAGGAAATGGTTTACTAGGGAAAAATCACTTCATGAATAAATGAGACTCCACACACTCACATCACAGCGCACCATGCGCACGCAGTGACGTTGCTCAGCCGCCTGTATTTTACCCTCCAGGGCCAGTGGCTGCGTCACAGTGGTCTCAGTGGGTTGTGCGTCTCCAGGCGGAGGTCTGTCCCCCTGCTGCCGGTGCAGCCAGGACTCAGGTGGAATTCAAGAAGTTTTGCCTTATTTCTGTATTTAACCTCCTCCTGCATACGGTCTGATCTTATCTGACCTCTGTTATGCTTTTATTTCATTATTTTTTATTTAATCAAGATTAATTTTTTTATTTCACCTTCATTTCATCCTGGTATTAAAAGGTCTGGATTTTATCCAGACCTCTTTTATTAATTTTCTCTTGGTTTCATTCTGTTTTTTGTTCCAATTTTACTTTTACTTTATTATTTTAATATTTCCTTTTTTATTCATGTTTTGATTTTAATTTTTTTTTTTTTTTGAAGCTTGATTTTGCCCTAATTTCATCCTGGTTTTAATCTCCGTTTATCCAGATTTTTTATTAGTTTTCTGATGTTATCCTAGTTATTCTAATTCCTTCCTGACCAACACCAGTTGTGAAGTACGGTGTTGGAGGTATTTTGATGTGGACTTGGTTTGCATTTTGCCATCATTGACTGAACAAAGACCTGAAACCCAACAGCAGATCTAACAGATGGAGGAGTTTCCCTCCCTGGTTCTGGTTCTGTTCCAGGTTCTGGTTCAGCAGCTGGTGTATCTTACCTCCGGTGCGTCCCTGGCCCAGGTGAATGGCGGGCTGCAGGCTGTCCTCGCGGCTCAGCAGGTGAGGAAGATGATGAAAGATGGAGGGAAGCTGCAGGACGTTTTTACTGCTGCTCACGTTCCACAGTTTCAGCCGCGTTTCCTCTGAGGAACCAGAACCAGTCAGATCCGATGGACCAGAACCAAACAACACATTTTACCTCTTCCATCCTTCTTTCTCTTTCTTTTTTACTTTCTTTCTTGTCGGTTCTCAACCGGTCATTAATTTGTTTAACAGATAAAACACTGAAGAGGAAAATTCAGAGAAAACCTCCCAGACTGACTCAAACTCTTCCATCATGATTTTCTGTAAATATCTGATTTGTGCCACGTTGCCACCGTACTCGTTAAGTTAAGTGAAGTCTGCTGCTCCTCCTCCTGCTGCTCTACATCACTGACCTGACAGGCTGCTCCAGGTGCGGTTGATGTCCCGCAGCGCCTGCTTCTCTGCGATGGCCCGCTTGATCTCCTCTAGAACCAGGTTCAGCTCCTTGGAGCGCCGCAGGTTCTCCTGCTCGGCCGAGTGCAGGCGCTCCCTCAGGGCCAGGAACTCCCTCTGGTAGATGTCCACCACATCTCCTGCAGGGGGCGCACACAACCACGATGTCACCACCATCATCATCATCATCATCAACAGGTAGATGGTGGAGGACACGATCTGAGCTTCCTGTTTTATCCTGATAGGACTTCCTGTTTGGCTACAGGTTGTTTATGCGTTCATTTGCACAAAACCGTTCTCAGATAATAAGATTTCAGTCTGTTCAGTTCTGCCTGTCTTTAGTTGTTTTAGGGCATCTGTTGCTTTAAATGCACATAAGCTGCTGCTGGCCACGCCCCCCTCCCAACATTTAAACTACCATGTGACAATGGCTGCTAACACATGAGCAATTACCCAACTGTACATCTGCGAGAAGCAGAAGTGGAGCCTCCTCCACAACCAACCAGAATGCAACAAGTGTTTTATGGATGGTAAGTCAACAGCAAAACTCTTCCAGCAGCCATTGTAAAGTAAATCCAATGGGAAAAGCAGCTGACCAAATGGGCTGGAGCTCCACTGGGGTTGCTAGGCAACGAGCAGCGCCTGCTGATTTGTGACGTTATATTCTGGAGGTTTTTGAAATGGCTAATTTTCCAGATACAAAATATTATAAACTTATTACCAAAACACAGCCTGATGTTTTTGAAGTGCGTGGTATGTTTTGAAGAAGAGTAAAGATACAAATGGAAGAACAAAAATGTGCAAAAAGTGAGTTGGCGATTGTGCTTATATTTTACTTTACTTTAATAATATATTGCAAACACATATATTGTTGAAGAAATAAAACCAATAAATGGCTTACAGATAAAGACATTTTTCAGTTCAATGATCATTAAAAAATCTTTGAGTGCTCACAACTTGACATTTTGGGCCCTAATAGCCTTCTGTGGTTAGCCACACCTTCTCATGAACGTGGACAGAATTGGACACAGACATGTCCAGAAGTGAACCCGTCCAACAAACAAGGACAAAACGTCCAAATCATGAAGGAAATGTCCGGACTTATGAGGACGCAGAGGAGACATCGGTGCTGAAGTGAGTCTCCCAAACACACAGTGAGCCGGGTGCAGATCAATACGTGTAGACAATATACTAATGCTCTGTAATACTAGAACACACACACACACACACACACACACACACACACACACACACACACACACACACACACACACACACACACACACACACACACACACACACACAGCGTGTGTGAGACGCGAAGCCGAGCAGAAAGGACAGACAGGTTGAGTCACACTGTAGTAAACGATGTGTGTAATAATATGAAAGGTAATCTGATTACTTAGCCATCACAGTAATCAGATTACCCCTCAAACAGACATTGGACTGGATGGCCGAGTTAATGCTCGTGTGGTTTTCCTGTGGACCAGAGAAAGTCTTCGGATGTAAATAAGATGGACTCTTCTTCTCTGATCAATAAATAAATAGTCAGGTGATGTCAGACGCCCCCCAGTGGAGATAAGATGATCTACGCATCACTTCCTGTCTAATGAAGTTCCTGATCTCCTTCATTTACTCCTCATCCAGATGTTTGGTCTGCAGGAAACCTCCAGAACAAAAAGGTTCTTATTGGTTCAGGAACAGAACAGCTGGGTTATTGATTACTGAAGAAAAGATTAATTGATCTGTTCATCCATCCATCCATCCATCCATCCATCCATCCATCCATCCATCCATCCATCCATCCATCCATCCATCCATCCATCCATCCATCCATCCATCCATCCATCCATCCATCCATCTTCCTGCTGGTTGAACAGATCTTCCTTCCACACAGTTTTATTTCTCATCTCTGATGTTTATTAGCAGATTTACTCTCAGATGTAAAATAAAACTTTTGGTGTTTCAGATGTTCAGTAAAAAAGATTTCTGTTTCTGTTCCATTGATCTAAACTTCGGACTGAACTCGACTGGAAAACAAGAAACGTGTCAGAAAGTATTAACAGTTTCCTTTCCACGTCTGAATCAAATGAAGAAACTGTTTGCCGTTTCCTCACAGTGTGAGAGCTTCTGTGTGCATCACTGAGCATCACAGACGGAGCGCTCCCATCCCCTAACGAGCTCCTAACGAGGGTCCCCTAACACTGTGCCCCCCCCACCGGGCAGATGGTGTTTAATCACAGACAGATTAATGAGAACATGACAACAGTCCACTCTCACTGCTCTCTGGACCAGTTCACCCACATTAACACCCACCAGACCTCATTACAGGAACTCCCCAAAAGTGTTTTGCTCACGTTTTATGAGCAAAACAAAAATGATCCACAACCTCTGCTGGCTTCATACCTCAATTTATATCAGTACAATTGTTTTTACTGTGTTGTTCCCGGCAGGAGTCTTTCTGCACGGAGTTTACATTTCTCAGTGTGGATGTGTGGGATTCCTCTCCAGCTTCCTCCCAAAAACATGACTGTAACCATGTGTGTGTGTGTCTGTGTGTGTGTGTCTGTGTGTCTGTGTGTGTGTGTCTGTGTGTGTGTGTCTGTGTGTCTGTGTGTGTGTGTCTGTGTGTGTGTGTGTGTGTGTGTGTCTGTGTGTGTGTGTGTCTGTGTGTGTCTGTGTGTGTGTGTCTGTGTGTCTGTGTGTGTGTCTGTGTGTGTGTGTCTGTGTGTGTGTGTGTGTGTGTGTGTGTGTGTGTGTGTGTGTGTGTGTGTGTGTGTCTCAACGTCAGATTCTCACCTGCTGTTTTCTCTCTGCCTCAATCTGAGATAAAGAGATGCTGGAGCTGAAGTCTGGACCGGGTCAGAACCAGTCTGGTTTGGACTGGACCAGTGGAACCAGTGAGCTGCTTTATGTTCTCTCAGCTTCTGGCCTGTCTAGCTGGTTCTGAACTCTACCGGACCCAGAACCAGTTCTGGGTCGGTTCTGTCCGTTTTATTTCGAAGGTGGCGAGGCGTTCAAGGTCCAACAGACACAGGAAAACACACCTGGCTGACGGCTAAGCTGTTAGCATGCAGCCGGTTGGTCTGTGGCTGCTGCAAACCTCGTTACCATGACAACTGTCTCAGTGAGTGTTCACACACACACACAGACACACACAGCGACACACACACACACACACACACGCCGCGGTGAGGTGAGATGTCCTCCAGACTGTGAAGCGTGTCCTCATCACCGACTCTGCTACTGCAGCTTCGGATCTCACACACACACCTGATTTATGACCTCACACACGCCAGGCTGCTTCTCGTCCTCAGAATACTAAAACACACCAAAGAGGAGCTGCTGTGGTTCTGGATGAGTTCTGCTGGACCAGAACCAGAACCCGGGAGGATGAAATGTAACTATTTCATCCTCTCGGTTTAGTCACCCAACCATCTTCAGGTCAGAGGTCGTCTTCAGTTCTGGTCCAGTACCATGGATTCCTCCTCGGACCAAAGCCGGGTTCTGGTCCAGCAGCTGGTTCTCTGCTTCAGGCAGAATGCTTGGTTCTGTTTGTTTCTGAAGGCTTTGGACTCCCAGTAGAAACAGAGCTGCGGTTCTGAGGCCCGGTCCGGAGGCCCGGTTCTGAGGCCCGGTCCAGAGGCCCGGTTCACAGTCATTATGAGCTTGTGGTTCTCACCTGGTTCTGCTTCAGCTGCAGTCCAGCTGCTGTTTGACCCAGAACATTTTGGGTGGAGGTCCAGTTAAAGTCCAAACCGGACCTGGACCAGAACCTTTCCTGCTGTTCCCAGAAATCCAGACCCTGATGACCCGGATCATCAGCAGCTGATGGGCTTCCTGTGTGTATGATAGCTACTTCCTGTTGTTAACATACACACTTCCTGTCTGCGCGCAGGCCGACGGTCCTGACTGATTCAGAACTCCAACTGGGTCGCTTCTTTCCCACACCGGGTTGCCGGGTCACACCCTGCTGCCCCAAGGCGGTCCTGAACGCATCACCAGCTCACCATCCACCAAACACAAACTACGATACCCAGAATGCCCTGCAGGAGCCCCGACTGGTTTAAGGACCGAACCAGACCAAGTGAACAGAACCAGCAGAGTCCAAAAGCAAAAGGTTGAAAGCAGCTGAAGGCTGGGAAACAAATCTTTGGTGCTTCTTTCATTTCAAAATGTAGCGTTTTCATTAAACCAGCTCACTTTCTGTTTGGTTTCCTATTTGGGCTGAATGCATTTGGTTTAGTTGCTCCAAATCCAAGACAAATTCAAAAAGGTTAATAAATGAGAATCTGTTTTGCTACCTCATATTTTTAAAGGCATGTTTCTGGTAGACCCGTAAATCTGACGCACATCCGCTAAAGGCAGTGTGAGCTGATTGGATGCTGGACAAAACTATTGTTGTGCTAAAAGGATTTACCTGTCAGTGAAGCTACGCTAGCCTAAAATAGCACCTGAGTGCTAACATGTAGCAGCTAATGCTAATGTCAACACCACATTTCTAAGGGATTTGATGGTTGAATAACCATCAAATCTATTTTTTTTAAATAGATTAAAAACTATAAAATATTTAAATCATATGAATATTTATTCAATAATTTAACAGCAAAAATTATTTTTTTATTTGAGAATATTTATGTCATTGCTGTATGGTTATTATGGACGCTTTAATTAAATTAGATATGAATTTTAACAGTGTTGTATAAAGTACTGAAATCTCAAAGTCCAGTAAAAGTTTAGGTTTCTCTCCAAAATATGACTTTGGTAAATGTAAAAGTCACTGATTGAAATGTTACTTGGTTAAAGTATTAAAGTATCTGAAACGTCTTGTACTTAAGTATGGAAAGTACTGTAAAAATGGATGAACTCAAGTAATGTAATGAAAAGTACAAGTAAAAAGTAAAATAAGGCAAATGCAGTTTGAATGACATTTTTAATATTTTGGTAAACTTGTTAAATACACTTAAAATAATGTAAACAACCAAGTGCAGGCAAAATGAAACCTGCTAATAGATCAACCTGCAGCATCATTTAGTTAAGAAAATTAGGAGCTTTACCTAAACCACAAGGTTTAAATAATTAATAAGAGAAAAAAATAAATAAACTTGTAATCCAAAAAATACAATAATCCATGAAACAGCCAACACTCAGTACGTTCTGATGACGTCACCACATCGCGCAACTCTCTCCCGGTGCGTCACGATCCGGAAACAATAAAGCTAATTGAAAATAAAGCCGGGAAAATGTTTGAAAATGACAGATAAGGATTAATGTGAAGTGAAGCGGGAACACCGCGTGTGACCCACGATGAACCGCGCCAGTTTAAACTGCAACAAAACGTAAGTTAGTGTTTGTGTGTGTGTGTGTTTGTGTGTGTGTGTGTGTGTGTGTTTGTGTGTGTGTCTGTGTGTGTTTGCGTGTTAACGCGACTCTTTAATTAGGTCGTAACTCGTGACGCTCCTCCGTCACAGTAACGAGTAACTAAACCACACATTGAAAATGTATCGGTGTAAAATTATGCAATTAAGTTCGGAAATGTAGTGAAGTAAAAGTGAAAGTTATCAAATATTTTCAAACTCGAGGAAAGTATGAAGTACTCCAAAATATACTTAAGTAAAGTAGTGAAGTATTTTTACTTCGTTACTATACAACACTGAATTTTAATGATCAATCAATCAAACTTTATTTGTAAAACACATTTTAGCTACAAGGCTTTTCAAAGTGCTTTACATCATAAACACAAAATACAAAGTCATGCAACATAGAATAAAATATTAAGTGGGTTTTTTGTTGTTTTTTTTCCTCCCTTTTCTTTTTGACACGGAATTTAAGCGCCTGTTACCGCCGGACTCCGCCGTCCGTTGATGCTGTGATGCTAACCGTTAGCTGTAGGCCCGGTTCCGAGGCCCGTTTCCGAGGCCCGGTTCCGAGGCCCGGTTCCGAGGCCCGGTTCCGAGGCGCTGACGCTGCAGAACTTCATTCACTCAGGAAATAATTTATGAAACTCAGACAAACTGCAGAGCAACTCTCAGCAGGATTACCGACCAGAACCAGAACCAGCTCTGAGCTCAGCCGTGTTTACACAAACAGTCAACGGGGGTCAGAGGTCACAGGTTACTGTTTGTAACCTGTTTGTTCTCTGAACCTCGTGCCCCGGTTCTGACCAAACGGTCAGAACCGGGTCGAAGCTTTTGTGCGCCGTCACAACTGGATGAAAATGGACCACCACAGAAAGAATGAAACAATCAGCCACACTTTTCAGATGTGTATCTATAAAGTTAATGAAGACCGTACAGTGAAAGCGGGTCGACCCGGTCCGGTCCGGTCCGGTCCGGTCCGAGCCCCAGGTGTGACTGAGTCACGGTCAGTTCGGTCACGGCCAGAAATGGAGCCAGAGTCCAGAGAAAAACATCAGGAAACCTGGAGACGGATTGGTTGGAACCAGCGGACCGGAGTCCAGGAAAATCAGGATCACTGGGAGGAAACTGGGAACCAGTGAGGGCTGGATGTGGAGGACGCAGCGCGGGAACAGCAGATGCTTTATGGCTCAGCAGAACTGTGTGTGTGTGTGTGTGTGTGTGTGTGTGTGTGTGTGTGTGTGTGTGGGGGTGTGTGTGTGTGTGTGTGTGTGTGTGTGTGTGTGTGTGTGCTGAACTTTAAACTGAGCCGTTTGTTCTCACACACTCCTTCAGCTCAAGTATCACTTCTGCTTAAACAAGGCAGCACTGTGTGTGTGTGTGTGTGTGTGTGTGTGTGTGTGTGTGTGTGTGTGTGTGTCCTCTCTCAGCCTTCCAGATGTTCAGCAGCTCTGTTAGCTGGAACTAACAGGAAGGTTCTGACTCCATTAACGACCCGCTGATCAGTGATCAGTTACCTGGAAAAAGTAACTTGAATCCTCTCAGATTAAAAGTTGCCTCAGCATAGTGAAGCTGCTAGCAGGCATCGTTTCCTCGACTGCTTCCTGTCAGACCAACTGGTTTTACTCTGAAGTTTCAGGTTTTGTTGCAGATAAATCACGACGACTTCCTCAAATATTACAGTTTTTAATGTTATTTAGCAATTTAGCGTTTATTAACTTCCACAATTTTTTATGATTTCATTGTTTTCGGTTGTTGTTTGTTCACCATTGGCTTCCTCTCATGTTCTGTTTTTGTTTATAGCAATTGAACGTTAGCTTCTGCTAATTGTTTGTGTCTGGGTGTTTTGGCGTTAGCAGGCTGAAGATTCTTGCTGAGTGAATTAGCAGCTAGCGAAGCTAACTTGGTTAGCCGTTCCCACCACTAGCTGCAGCTCCAGCCTATTTCATGTTTCTATCTTCCATTACAAACACGACGGGAATTTTGAAAAATGTCCACCAGAAGAAAAAAACACACGTTCCAGGGCGGCCTGGTTTCATCTGTGAGAAATATTAGTGCAAAATGAACTTGTTTTAATTTTAGAAAATGGCAGTCATATTGCTTTTTCTGAAACGTTAGCCCCTGTTAAAATGTCTGTGCCAAATTAGGTTCTTGCAGCCTGATGTGAAATATTAATCCCTTTGTTCCTATGGCTGTGAAAATGGTCCAGAACCTGGTACCGGCCCACAGACGTTGACTTGGACCAGTACCAAAGAACTGGATCCAGTCTGAAACACTCAGGCTTTATTTAGTCACATTTATCAGAACCAGAACCAGCAGTTCTGTGTTCCTAATAGGATTAGTTCTGCTCCTTTCAGTCTCCCAGCCTGAATAAAAGCCCGGCGGTCCAATCGGACCCAGAGAGGACGGCGCAGAATATCCCAGCAGGTCTGTCTCTGATCCAGACGGGACGCTCGGCGTCCCACCTGCCCGACTGGACACTTTGTCTCCTTAAAGGGACAGCTGGGGGAGGGAGGGCTCTTTTGTTACCGTGGGAACAGAATCCTGACTGGAAGACTGTTGGCATGGCAACCAGATTCTTGTCAGTGTAAACCAATCAGCTTCCTCCCTGGGGAGCCCGTGTGAGCCGCACTTCCTGAGCCTGCTGGGAAGGTTGCAGGTTTGATTCCCACAGGGCATTTAAATCTTTCATAACTTTCTGAAGGTAAATACGAAGCACTCCGGGTTTTCAGCCAGTTTGTTGAGCCTCGTTGAGCTTTAAGAAGAAGAAAAAGACAATCTCTCCATGTTAAAAGATTCGTCCTTCCACTAAATCTTCCACAGTTCGGTTCTGGAAAAGCAGCAGGAGAAATCCCTGAAAGCTGATCCTGAAGCGGAGGAAAACAAAGGTTCAGCTGGGAGCTGAAACCCGATGATCGGCTGATTGGTCGGTTCCTCCGCCGGCTCCAGATGTGGCCCCTCGCTTTCCACAAGGCCTCTTTGTGCCGCCCGGCCCGGCCCGGCTCCGTCCACAGACGCTCCCATTCAGGAGCCGCTACGTGAGACAGCGCCGCCTCCAGACACCGGGGGGCGACGGAGAGGGCCTCATTCAGGTTCCTTCTGGTCCGATTCCCAGGACACTTCCTGGTTCCCAGGATCTGCTCACACACAGCCGCCATCTGACCAGAACCACTCCATCTGTCCGGTTCTGATCGGCCCAGAACCGGGCCATCCAGCGGTCCAGGAGCTCCAGAACCGAGGCCGGTCCTTGCGTACATTCGGATCTGGAAAGTTTCACATGAGTTTCCTGTATGTTTACAGAGGTGTCACATTAATTCACATGTGTATCGTGTGAGGGCAGCCATCTTGAACATGTATTGTTACAGTTGAAGATTTCAAGATGGCCGCTATGGACATGTGAAGATATGTTACAATTTGTAAAATTTTAAAATATTTCCACATTTATTTAATGACGATACCTGGGAGTCCGAGAAAACGTGAATCAGGTTTTACCATGAAATGCTCCAACTTCACATGTGAATTTTTATATGATTCACATCATTCACATGTGAAAATTAGTGTAGACCACATGTTACATGTGGTTGATGGTTTTTACATGTGCATTTCATGGGATTCCTGTGTAAGGAAGACAGTAGGTCCATTTTAGTCATGACTTGGACGGTTCTGGTTCTGGTTCCGGTTCTGGTTCTGGTTCCGGTTCTGGTTCCGGTTCCGGTTGACGGTTAGGGTTGGGGTTGTGATGAAACTTCAGCGTGTTTTGAAAGTTTTCTCCAAATAAAAAGTTGCTGCGTTCCATTCTTCATATCGCTGCACAACTTGATGTTTGTAAACTTTGCTTTATGGAAACAGTTTTAGGGTTTTTCGCTTTTGTCGCTGATCAGGTGGTTTTCGGCTAAATGTGGTAAAACTGAAGTGGAAAAGAGTTGATTTTCCATCAGAGCGATGGATTCAACACTTTGCTAAAACCACTTCCTGTCATTCGTCTCGGCGTCTTTGGCGTCTCCCCATGTATAAACACAGGTTGTACAGACCTGTGTTTATACAAACCTTCTTTTTTCTTCTTCTTCTTTTCGTCGAGTTAGTTTAGATATCAGTGACAAAGAACCGAAGTCAATAAATTAACCAAAATGTATTTGTTTTTTAAATAAATGGCTGCTGATCATGGGATTCGTGACGGGAAGAAATGTTTTGATACCGAAAAACCAACTCATCCCAGCACAAAGTCTTCTGATCACAAAACATATTTTTTTCTAAATTGTCATGTTTCCTTTAAGCAGATTTGAAATAAAACTAAAATTCTCTGATGAAAATGCAGATATTGATCCAGCGCAGATGAAATGATCTGAATCTGACGGATTTAAGCAGCTAACGTAATGAAAGCCATTTACAGTAACCGTGCGCTCACACACACACCAGGCTGGCAGATGGCGCTCTGTGTGTGTGAGGAAGCTGATCCGATTCGCCGTCACCTCCTCATCCTCCTCATCCTCCTCTTCATCTCTGCTCCAGATCTCTTGAATCTCAGCAGATCTTCAGTCATAATCCAGCCATAATCCGGCTGCACACAGAAATATGCTGCTGCTGCTGCCAGGTAGAGCGTCAGATTATCTGCCAGACTGAGAGGAAGAGGAGGAGAGATGAAGGTGGAGGTGAGAGCTGAAGCTGAGATCATCATCATCATCCTCATCAGACGGATGAAAGCTGCATCTGGCTGGACTCAGCAGAACCTCAGCAGCTGATTTAATATTTCATTAAAGTGTTTCACATGCAGATACAAGAAGCTAACTGGCTTTGCATTTTATTTAAAAAAACCCATTTAGTTAGCTACAGAAAAAATCAAGATGGCTGCCATGGTCCTCGAGGATTTGCTAACATTAATCACAGATGAATATTTCTGGTGTCTAAACATCCATAATTGGACCCGTAGAAATTGACTCACAGCATGATTTTATGAGTCAAGATGGCCGCCATGGTGGCTAACCAAAAACTAACCGCTAATTTACTAAACTAGAGTCTTAGCTACGCTAACGCTAAACGGCTAACTACACAGAAGACGGGAGAAGATGATTCTTTGAATCTGCAGATTGAAAACATTGCAAAATATTCCCGCCTGCTCTGACAGAAGGAGGGAATCGCCATAGCAACCAGGAAGTCCTGTTTCAGGTTCTCACTGAAGCCACAAGAGAAGGTCAAAGGTCACTACACAAACAGAACCTCAGGAAGCCACTGGGTCACTCATTGTCTCCAGAACCAGAACCCAGTCCTGAATCTGTTCTGCCTCAGTAGGAATATTTATCTCCCGGCTGGTTCTGTCCGCCCGGTGCCGGCCCGGTTCTGCTGCCAGTTCTTTTTGGCTGATCCGACACAGTTCCAGCAGAATGGTCCAAACACGGACAGTTTCCATGTGACTGAGGCGGAACCATGGCCCGGATGAAACCGGGTCGGTGTGGATCAGCTGATTGGACCAACATGTTTATGTGATGGTGGAAACTCCTCCAGTCTGGAGAAACGGTCCGGTCCGGTCTGCAGAGCAGAACTCCAGACAGTTTCTGAGTCGCTGAAACCCGACCTGCAGGTCCAAGCATCAAATATTCATTGGCGTCTCTGGCAGCGTCTTGGACCTCCAGGAGCCGGCGGAGCGTGGCGCAGCGTGGCGGAGTGTGGCGCCGCTGATTAACGCGCCGCCATGACGATCAGGATGCCAACGGAAACTGAGGCAGGGCCCGGTTCTGGTTCTGCTGCCAGTTATCAGGAACTTCTCTGCCTGTTCAAGCAGCTGAGCGTAATTACATCACAACAATAATTTGTTCATTTAGCCTGGATTCATTTCCAGTCATGTTTTCACCATCTGATTCACTCATTCAGAAATGTCAGTCGAATATGTGGCTAAATATTTAGTTCCAGTTAGAAGCTAATTATTTATCTGGGAGTTAAATATTTTGGTAATATGCAAATTCAGTGGACTACCAAAATAAAAGCCTAAACTTTCGAATTGCTTCACATTATTTCATCCGATATTGCACCATTATTGTGTTTTAAAATGAGTATTTCTTAACCTTCATTTTATTCATTTTAGTAAAGACACTTTGAGAGCAAACAAAAATATAAATTGAATGTTATACTTACTGACTGAGGTTAATTTAAAGGATTTCTCATTCTGAATCTGAACTCTGTGTGATTGGTCAATATTTCACTCATATTGACCAGACTGTTGGAGATTCTCATGCTGCTGAAGCAATCAGAGGAAGAGGAGGAGGATGAAGAGAACTGAAAGATCCAGATGAGGAAAAACAAAGAGAGGAGCGATGGAGGGATGAAGCCACAAACATGGGAGCAAAGAAAGACAATTTATTTGACCCAAGAAATCGATTCAAAACCCAGAAAGAGGATTTTTCAGAGAAATGTACGACTTATCGGCATCAGCATTGACCGGTCTGATTATTGGAGACGCAGCAAAGGATTGTGGGTGTTTAACTGCAGCAGAGAAGTCAGAGGTGCTGCAGCTCAGTTTCAAATACGTTATACAATGGCTGAGAGTTTAGCAAGTACATTTAAATTAATGACATAATTTTAATGTAAAAATATAAATATCTGTGATGTTTGGCTCATTTATTCAATAATTAGCTGGAAAATATGGTTTTTGGACTGAAAATGTCGCCGTTTCTGTTTTCCAATCAGAAGCCAGATTATCTTTGGTCTCTTCCTTCCTCTCATCCAATCAGACAAGGGAATAAATCAAGCAAACCTTCTTCCCACTCTCTCTCTCTCTCTCTCACACACACACACACACACACTCTCTCTCTCTCTCTGTGGACGTGTTTGTGCTGCACAGAGGGAACAAACCCACGCTGTGATGGCGGCTCACCAGGCTGAGCGTGGGACTCCTGGTCATGTGACTCTTCAGCTCTAATCTGATGATTTGATGAAAAATCCTCCAGCTGAACACAGCTGGCTGCAAAACTCTGATATTTTATTGGTCGTATTTATTGATATCAGATTGTTACAGCCTGTTTAGAGCAGCGCTGGTTCTGTCCGGTCCACTTGATACTTTCTAGAAACCCAGAAGCTTAACCACCAAAAAATTCAAGATGGCTGCCATGGTTGTTGAGGAAAATAATTTTTTTTGCTGTAAAATTTCCTCTTAGTTTAATGACATGCTACAAATCATACAGTATTTTCTTGTTTCCTTTTTCTGGTATTCATGGGGAACAAAATCAGCTGCAGTCATCGCTAGTAGTGGCACAGCTAACCAAAAAGTTAGCTTCACAAACCACTAATTTGCTAAACAAGAATCTTAGCTAAACTGCTGAACATTTGCAGAAGCTGTTAATTTGTAAAATTAATTTTAACTGCAAAATAAATAATTTACCAAAAGCTAACACCAACAAACAGCAAAGTCCTCAACTTCTGATTTTGCTACATGTTATTTCTTTAAAGTTTGTATAAATATGAACGAGCCAATCAGGCACCAGACAGCTCCTGAACCAAAGAACTCTTTTCAGGGTCAAAGATGCTCTGACTTCCAGAATTTATTCTAATAAAAGTTTTGTAAAAAATAAAAGAACCGACGGAAAAACAAACCTTTAACCTGCGGAGAGAGAAAATGAAACCAGGACCAACCAGGACCTGGTTTTAATACTCAAAATTACTCAACAAACTTAGATTTTATGTAAAAATAAATCAGATGAAAGATGAAAAAAATTTATATTTCTAGTGAATCTGTTTAACACAATAGAATAAAAAAACACAAAATACATTATTGCCATAAAATATAAACTGTTGTAATTTTTGTGTTCAAATCCTCCTTATTACTTCACTTCCTTTCAGTTCATGATTCATGTCTCATCTTGACTCATTAATGAAGCCAGTGGATCAGGGAAGCACCGATGTGGAGTGACAGAGACCCGAGAACGAAGCCTTGAGGAACACCAAAGGAGATTGCCTGCATTTTAGAAGTGCTGGAAGTCGTCTCTGATTCCCAAGTTCAAAATAAATGAAGTCAGCGAAGAGCCAGAGATTCGTCCGTACTTTCCCCAAATATCCATCGATAATCGGCTGTGCGACCGAAGCCCAGCAGCAAATGTTTGACCAAGCTTTCCGAACAAACAGAAAATTCTGTTTTCATGTTAAAATATGAAGTTAAATCATAGATTTTCTTCTAAGTTTAGTGATGAAACCGTTTAGCTGGAGTTTATGTTCTGAAATAATTTTCAATTTACTTTTTAACACCTCTGCAAGTAAAAATGTTTTTGTTTTCGTTCATGTTGTGAAGAAGAAGCTCTACAGCGCCTCTACTGGCAGGGAGAAGTATCACAAAAACAAAACATTTAATGAGAAAATGTTATTTCTTTAGAACCAACAAAAGCAAAATTATTGTTTACATAAATAACATAATTTTGTTTGAATATTTTTGGAGGCTGATATATATTTTCTTATTTATAGAAACATTTGTGTTGAACTATTAAGACGGATCCTTCATTAAACCTTTCTGTCTCTGGATGAAGCCAAAGCTTCAGATGCTGCAGGATATTTATTTTGGATCAGAACTCGGTCCAGCTGGACTTCAGGTTTCTCACACCTCGCCTAGTTTTCTTTTCCCCCTTTAAGTCGGCCCACTCATGTTTTACCGGGCCTGGTGCCAGTCTGGACCTCAGTCAGGAGTTTAACATCATCACATGATCAAGATAAAGAGCTGCATTCACCATGCAGGCCGCGGGGGTTTATGACCGACCGCTGGTGAAGGATGATGAGCTTTTATGGCCTCATTAACTTCTCCGATTGTTTCAAAGTTAAACTTTCCATTTTTCTTTGAATTGCATCATTTAGAGGCCGACCTTTCCTCCACACTGTTAAGATATGGAAACTTTCAGAGAAAAACTCTTTTCCTGAGAAGGACGTGTTTGCTCTACAGTTGCATTTTTCTCACAGATGAAATGTTCCTGAAATGCACCATTACATCAGAAAAGCAGCTTGGTTTGACAGGAAGCTGGAGTTGATACGATCGATAGATGATAATCAGGCTGAGTCTGAAGCTGAGCCGTTTCACAGCAGATTATTCTGCTGAAAGCAGGTGAGTGCGCTCAGGTCGTCCTGGAAACGCCGCCCCTCCAAACCATCATTTAAAATCATTGAAAAATTAAATACAAAATTTTAGTTTTCTGCTCCTGTAATGTTAAAATTGACTGCAATAATAACACTGGAATGGTGCGGGCTAATTGCAAATGTTGCTAATGCTAGCAGCTACGTTACACTCACATGCTGGTGTGAGGGGGCCGGTGAAAACCTGCTCAGGGCCCCAAAAAGGCTGAAGTTGGCCCTGCAGCAGAAACTGGAGCAGATTTCACAGGAAAGAAACAATAAAACCATTAAATCAAGACCAGAATCACAGGTGGGGTTCCCCAAGGCTCAGTCCAAGGACCCTCGAAATTATTATCTACAAACACCCACAAGCTCAGCTGATGACTAGTAATCAGATTAGTTACCATAGTTACACAGCTCTACATTAGGATGTGACAAAATGTTCTCCATCTCAACAAAAACTGAAGTTATTAAAGAGGAACGACCTAGAGTCTGAGATCTAGAGCTATAGATCTAGATCCATAGAACTGGAGCTATAGATCTAGAGTTAGCACACAGCTTCAATTCTTCCAGCTGTAAACCAGAGATCAGGCTGACCTCTGACCTCTGCCCTGACCCTCCAGAGCCATATAAAGCCAGTTCCAAAGTGGGCCTCCTCCCACCTGCAGAACATTTCCAGGACCAGAAACTAAAGTCTCAGATCAGAGAAACTCGTCCAGGTGTTTAGATCAAACCATCCAACCAACCATCCAACCAACATCCAACCATCAAACCATCAAACCAACCAACCATCCAACCATCCTCCATCCATCCGTCCATCCATCCGGACCCAGCCTCCCTACTGCCCTACCCTCCCAGCGGAGCTCCCCGTTCCAGCAGCAGTCACTACGGCTCCAAGCTGGTTCTGAACCAGAGCCAATCTGCAGCATCTCCGGCATCAGGAGGCACTGCCTGGAGCACCCTCACTCTTCATCACCATCCTCCTCCTCATCACCATCATCTCCCGGAGTGTGATGCATCACAAACCAAACGCTCCTTCCTCACATCACCAGCAGCTCATCATCCTCCAGAGGAGATGAAGATGCTCCTGGCGAGGAGATCTCCTCCTCCTCCTCCTCTCCTCCTCCACCGAGTCCGGGCTTACCTCTGGAGCTGCTGAAGGCGGTGTACCAGGACAGCGAGACCAGCCCGCTCAGCCCGAACAACAAGACGGTCAGGACTGAGACATTGCGGAGCCTCATCTCCGGAGCCCCGGGAGCATGTCCGCACCGAGCGGGGCGAGGGCCGGCGGTCCGACCGGAGACAAGCAGCGCGCTGCGGCCGGACAGGAGGCGCGGAGAGCGGCAGCAGCGGACTGGAGAGGACGGGAGGGCCGGAGCGGAGATATGAGCAGGGAGGGAGGAGACAAGAGGAGGAGGAAGAGGAGGAGGAGGAGGGAGAGGAGCCGGGGGGGGTCTGGTTAAATAAACACCATCAGTTCAGTTAATGGACACAGACAGCCCGCCAACACCGAGCAGTTTAAAGGAGGAACAGAGACCAACAGACATGTTGACTTTTGGTTTGGTGCTAATGAAACATCCCGTTGAACGGCGCGGCAGCGCCCCCATGTGGTGGCTACAGGAAGTAACACAGCTGGGGCGACCCCAGAAAATATTCACAGGGGGCCAAGACCAAGAAATGTCAGTATGTTCTACAGTTATCGAAAGATAACTACATAAAAGGAAGAAAAGTTTTTTTTCTACAGCACCTTTCATAGACATAAAGAGTGCTGCCTTGATGTTTCCTTTTAACTGCTTGTTTGCGATAGCCTCTCTCCGGAAAAAGAGCTTCTTAATCTCAAACGACTTTTATCCTGGTCAAATAAAGTTTACATAAAAATACATTCAAATAAACAAAGCAAAGTTTTTCTATCTGTTCATCTTTCTAGAGTTCCTCTCATCATTTATGGAGCTTCCTTAGAATGTGGACGCTAACATTAGTGTTAGCTGCTACAGCATTGAGATGCTATTTTAGCATAGCTTCACTGACACACGCGTTCCTTTGAGTATAACTTAAACACAACAATAGTCTTTTCCAGCATCCAATGAGATTGTAAAAAGCAGAAATTAACCGAGAAGCCACTTCAATCACTGCTGTTAGCAGATGTCCATCGGATTTACAGTCGTACCAGAAACAAATGAACACAAAGATTCTGGATGGAACGTTGCTTCGTGGTTTGACTGCAGTTACTTAGAGGCTTCTGTAAGGAGACAATGTTAAAGAATTTGGGCTAAAAACTGAACAATTGATCTTAGAATGGGATAGCATAATAAACATGTCCTCCAGCTGGTTATTGGGGGCAGAGCCATTTGTAATGACAAATATTTCAAAGGAGCATGCAGACATCAAAGGCATACTGATATAAGTAAAAAATACATGTTTAAACCTTGTCATTTTCGCTCTGCATGTCGCCCAGCACTGAATCTAGGAGGCATTAAATTATGTTCTGTTCTCCTGCACTAAGACATTAACTCAGTAAAAAAAAAAAAATTCTCTGGCTGATCAATGGGGAAGTTTTAATTTCTTCAAAGTTCTCACGAGCAAAACTAATCAAATTTATTTAAAAATACTGATTTAATTACATCCTCGTGATAAAACACATTAAAAAGAAACATCCAGCTGTTCCAGCTGCATTATTCAATTTTACCCTGACCTCTAGTGGCCACCTGAAGATAGTGCAGCTCATCCAGCTGTGCAGTAAAACATCAGCTTTAGTCCCTTCATGTTTTCTGAAACTCCAACAAGTGATCCATATGCTTGCTCAGCCTGACCCTTTCCACAGAACTCTGCTCTCACCTGTCCAGAGGAGGTTTATCCTCCATCCAGGTGCAGCTCTGCTGACCTCAGTCCGGCTGCCATTTTGCTTCCACCGCTCATGACCTTTAACCTTTATTAAATGCTTAACATCAGCTTAGATGATGTTAAGCATCATCATGATATTTCCTGAACCAACAAGTGTGTGTTTTTTTAAAGAGTATGTCCTAGTGGTTAGCATTAGCTTTGGCTAGTTTTTCAATGTGTTTATTGGTTTGATTTTCGCTTCTGTTCATTTTTATGTGCTTAATGAAGAAGATAACTATGAAGAGCATGGTAACAGCAATGTCATGTTTTTATCTGCTTAAAGGGGAAAATGTAACCACTAGATGGCGTCATATTACACTCTTCTCTGTTACACTTTTTCTGGATTGGTAAAAACATAATTTATTTAAAAAGCTCAGAAACATGTGGAGAACCTCAGCAGCTCCTCGTCCTCCTGATCAGATGAAGCTCCTCAGGCCCGGCTACTGAGGAGGCCGAATATTCCTCTGGAAAACTGGAGAAAACCTCAGAACCTGGCTTTGAAGCACAGAGTTTCTAACACAAACACATGATTGCAAGGCTTTGTTTGTGGGGACCTTCCATTTTTATAGCCTAACCTTACCTTTAACCTAACCTTAACATACCTAACACTAAGGTCATGAATCATACCCAAAAACAGCGTTTCCCCTTGAGTGGACCAGGTTTCGGTCCCGCAAGGAGCAGTGGGTCCCCACAACGTAGGATGTGTCAGGAAAATGGTCCCAACAAGGTATTACACACACACACACATACACACACACACGCACACGCGCACGCACACACACACACACACACACACATACACACACACACACACACACACACGCGCACCCACACACACACGCCACACACACACCGCACACACACACACACACACACACACACACACACACACACGCAGCACACACACACGCACACACACACACACACACGCACACACACACATACACACACACACACACGCGCACACACACACACAGTAACAGACCTGAGAATGAAGAGAAAGGAGAAAAAAAGTAATGGTAGATTTCAGGAGAAATGGAGTCAAAGGTCACTATTTTCATCATAGAAGAAGAAGGGGTGGAAGATAAATGCCCCAGTGTTCACCTGGACATCAGAACAGGTGAACCTTAGTGTTTATGGAAATACATTTCCAACCCTGAAGAGACAAATCAGGCTGAAGAAAGAAAATTTCTTCTTCAGAAAATCACGAACACTACGGACAACCAACAAAATCCTTGTTCCACTCTGGTTAAAACGGACTGGAGTCGGGTTAGAGCGGACTGGAGTCGGGTTAAAACGGACTGGAGTCCGGTTGAAGCGGACTGGAGTCGGGTTAGAGCGGACTGGAGTCGGGTTAAAACGGACTGGAGTCCGGTTAAAACGGACTGGAGTCGGGTTAAAACGGACTGGAGTCCGGTTAAAGCGGACTGGAGTCAGGTTAAAACGGACTGGAGTCGGATTAAAATGGACTGGAGTCTGGTGAAAACGGACTGGAGTCCGGTTGAAGCGGACTGGAGTTGGGTTAAAACGGACTGGAGTCCGGTTGAAGTGGACTGGATTTGGGTTAAAACGGACTGGAGTCCGGTTGAAGCGGACTGGAGTTGGGTTAAAACGGACTACAGTCGGGTTAAAACGGACTGGAGTCGGGTTAGAGAGGACTGGAGTCGGGTTAAAACAGACTGGAGTCCGGTTAAAACGGACTGGAGTAGGGTTAAAACTGACTGGAGTCGGGTCAAAGTGGACTGGAGTCGGGGTTAAAGCGGACTGGAGTCCGGTTAAAGTGGACTGGAGTCGGGTCAAAGCGGACTGAACTGGGTTCGTGGGAGCAATGCAGCCTTAAACAACAACAGTGTCTTGAGTCAAAGGCATCTTGAGAATAGTTGCGATACAGACTGCTACCAGAGATCAGCATATACAGCGTTTAATTTCACTTTGGGATCGATAAAAGATTTTATATTTTGATGTTCTGGAAGCTGCGGAGGAGGAGGAGAAAGAGGAGATGATGAAGCTGAGGAGGAGGAGTAAATCAGTGTCGGAGACTCAGACGCGGAAGAAGAAGCAGCTTCTGAAAAGGAAGCAGCAGCAGAATGAAAGGAGCCTCCGCGGACGGACGGACCACTTGTTGAAGCACCTCCGGCTCCCCGGGGCCTCTCTGCTGCTTCTCCCGGGCTTCGACTCTTTCTTCCGGTTCTATTCCGGCTGGTTTCCCGCTGCCAGCCTCACGGCTCTGACTGAAGACGCGGGGTCCAGAGGCTCCGTTCCTCCGCAGAGCCCCGCTGTCTTCAGGTTGGTCGGATCGAGATGTCCTCTTTTATTCATCCCGGCCGCTGAGCGCCGAGTCCGGGAGGCAGCGGGCGGCGCCGCCGGCTGGCACCGCCGTCTCCGCCCGGACGGCTCCTGCTCGGCGTGGAGAGCTGCTGGGAACCAGGCGGCTGGTTGTTTCCTTCTGGATTAAAACCGCCCTGCTTTATGTTGGTGGATATTTCTGGTCGGAACCAGGCGGTTGGTTAGTCCTGGATCCGACCGCGGAAATAAATGCTCTTTATCTGGAGACAACAGACCAGTGATCAGCATATACCTGATTTGTTTAATTCGGAACCTGACGGGTTTGAGTTCTGGACCTGGATTAGGTTCCGAAGGAGGAGGGGAAACCCCGAGCAGAGCGCTCCTTCCCCGGGCTGCCGCCGCGTCCGGCCCGCTGGGATGAGCTCACTGCGGGGCTGAGCGTCCATTGGAACGACGACCTTTCTACCTCAGAAGTCAGTTTACCGGACACCGTGTGGTGTCCGTGTTATAAAGCGGTGTTTACGGACATGGCCGAGTCCACCCGGCCCAGCCCAGCGGACCCCGACGCCGCCAGCTGCCGGGCTGCGAGTCCGGCTGCCGCGAAGAGGCGGGCGCAGCAGAGCACGATGGGCCACTGCTTCAGGAAAGTCACCCTCACCAAGCCGACCTTCTGCCACTGCTGCAGCGACTTCGTCTGGGGTCTCATCGGCTTCCTGTGCGAAGGTAAGACCCGGCCTGGCAGACTGGCTCTCATGCAGGTCCGGTCCTCCAGACACACCTGCAGCTTTCTGAGGCATCTCTGCTCCAACACACCTGAGTCCAACCAATGGCTGCTGGTGAGGGAGTCCGGCCATTTCATCCGCGCTGTTGGAGTAATGATGCATCTAAAAGTTGCAGGCCGGGAGTTCTGGAGGACCGAACCGAGCAGCCCGATCTAATGGATCAGCCTGACAGACACAACCGAGGGCAAACGGTCAGAGGGTTTCCTTCCTTCCATCCGGAGGTCAGAGGTCAGCTCTCCTCTTTCATGTCTGTCAATCGTCTCCATCAGTTTGGAGCTGCAGTCGAGTCGTTGGCATGGCAACAGGAGCCGAGCGGGGATGCTGCGTGCGCGTGTGTGCGTGTGCGTGTGTGCGTGCGTGTCCTGGAGAATCACTAGTAGATGAAGAGGAGCTGTGATGTCATCAAGAGGCTTCATCTGCCGCCATGATGTAATCAGAACCAGGAGGCCGGTTCTGATCCGGATGGTTCTATGGGTCGAAGAGAGAACCGGATGCATTGTTAACCTTTCAGCCAGCTGACCTTCTGTGAGCAGCTGAAAGTGTTGTGTGGTGACCTCTGACCCCAGCTTCATTGTTCGGAGTAAATGGGACAGAGGCCGATTCAGAAGCCCAGTTCGGGTAGAACCAGCGGTCCGTTAAAGGGGCAGGTACCGTCCAGCGCAGTCCTCCTCAGGCTGCTGTGTTCCTGATCTGACCGGTTCCGGTTCTTCCCAGAACCCAGATCTGCTCTATTTATAGCCACTATTTGCATATTTTTCTCAACAAAAACATTGAAACTGAAATTCAAATCCATCCGTTCAGAGCTGACAGCCTTGCGTCACCATGGAAACCAGAGCCCACTGGCACGTCAGAAGGGTCATGACCTCTGAAGGGTCGCCTCTGATTCTGATGAACTTAACTCGGACTGGACAACGGCCATGATGCCAGAAAGTTAGACGGAAGGAAAAGTTTCATTCAGGCTGCAGAGAGAGGAAAGTGAAATATTTACTAGTCAGACGAACCGAGCTGGGATTTGAACCCAGGACAAAAAAAATAATGTTATTCCAAATGAAATGAGCATTCAGGAATGGTTCACTGCAGTGTTCCTCCATGCTTCACCCTGACCTTCATCTCCTCCTCTTCCTCAGTGTGTAACTTCATGTGTCATGAGAAATGCCTGAAGACGCTGCGGGCGGCGTGCGCCTGCATGGCTCCGTCTCAGGTTCAGGTGAGTCTCCAGAGCAACATATAAATCAGCCTCAGAACGCTTTTCATATCTCACCTTCAAAATGGCCGCCATGTTTGAGCCTTTAAGACCAACTATCACAGATAAATGTTCTGTTTTCATGACCGGGATGAACTTTATTCACATCATGTTTTCCACTTTGTTCAATGTCTTCATACAACTTTAAAGTCATAAAATCAAAATTGAACCTGAAGAGATGAAGATGTGAGACACAGATGGTTAGCATTAGCTTCGGCTAATTTTCTAAAGTGTTTAGCAGGTCAGTGTTAGCATAGTTGAGGTTTTTGTCTAGCAACATCCAGCTGTTAGTGGTTAGTGAACCTAAGTTTCTGTTTGCGGTGACACAACTGTTCTCTTAATCATTAGCATTAGCTTCTGCTAACATTTTAATGTGCTTAACAATTTAATGATAACTTCCTCCATTTTTTAAAATGTATTTAGCTGATTAGTTATTTTCCACCAATAATTTCTATGTATTAACAGATTTAGTGTTAGCTTCTGCTAAGCTGTTGTTGTGATATTGGTTTAGGGTTAGCTTCTGCTAATTCTTTTATGTGTTTAGCGACTTAGCGTGGCTCCTGGTTGCCCCTGAGGTTCTGTGGAGTCCAGAACCTTTCGAGATGGTTCTGATGGAGCTCAGAAACTTTTGAAGTTCTGTAGATGAGCGCCTG
The DNA here is from genome assembly GCA_911649635.1 of Poeciliopsis gracilis. Lineage (NCBI taxonomy): Eukaryota > Metazoa > Chordata > Actinopteri > Cyprinodontiformes > Poeciliidae > Poeciliopsis > Poeciliopsis gracilis. The sequence goes on from CAJVRI010000557.1 coordinate 4,030,045, forward strand.
ATGTGTCACTGTCTGAGATCTGTTAGTCTACTTCTGATAATGAATGAAATGGTCATGAAAAGCTGCTGCTTGTTTTCTCTGCTGATATTAAACCAGCCAATCAGGAGCGAGTGTTACAGGTCTCTGTCTGCTGCCCCCTGCAGGTGCCAGTGGCTCACTGCTTCGGCCCGGCCGGTCAGAAGAAACGTTTCTGCTGCGTGTGCAGGAAGCAGACGGAGGGAAGCACGGCGCTGCGCTGTGAAGGTGGGACCAGTTCAGCCTGAAGCATCATCACCAGTCAGACCAGTTCGACCTGCTGATACAACCAGTATGGTGACTTCAGAGCTCTAATGGGAATTAAGAGCAGCGATGCTGCCGGTCTGAGATGATTGACATCATGCTGGGAAATGTTTGTGCAGACGACCTGGTCTCCAACAGCCGGGCTTTGACTAGGCCAGATATCTGGACCACCATCTATATTTACTGAAAGATCAGATGAAGAAATGAAAGCAGAGATTAGATCTTCCTCTCTGTGCGGCTCTGACGGCCGCTCTGTCTCCGCCGTCCTCACGCCGCCTGCCTCTGATAAACTACTTCCTGTCTTCCAGTGTGTGAGCTGCACGTCCACGTCGACTGCGCCCCCTTCAGCTACGCAGACTGTCGCTGCTGCCACCTGGACCAGAACCTGCAGCAGGTAAAACAAAACCGTGACAGAACTGGAGTCTCAAAGTTTATTTCTGAGTGGGGCCGGGGCCCCATGGCCACCTCCTGGCTCCGCCCCTGAACTTGTTCAGTGAAGTCCAAACTCCAGCTGCCTGGATCGGCTGTTAATTTTTGGTTTTAGGTATAAATGATACTATGTGATCTGGCAAAATTGAAAATGATCTGGCAGCAAATTCACATAATTTAGACATAAAACATGCAAAATACTTGCAGGCATGAAACAGCAGCTTTCAGTCAAAATGACTGAAAAACCTGTGACCAGTGAAATAATATCTAACTGTAAGGTTAGTAAGTAAGTAAAGTTTATTGATGAAACTTTTCACAGATATAAAATCACAAAGCGCCGTATGACAGAAATCAACCTGGAAACCCTATTAAATATAAAACCAACAGAAGCAACAATAAAATCCACAGATAAAAGCCTGAGGAAAAAAAAATAGTTTTTTGTTGCTTTTTAAAAACCTCCATAGTCAGAAAACGGAGCCACAGCTGTTCTGCAGCCTGAGGGCCACCGACTGAAGGACCCGGGGTCCTTTGGTTTTTAACTGTGTCCGTGGAGCAACCAGGAGATTGAGAGTCTGAGAACGAAGCAGAAAGTTTAGTTAAAACCTGCAGAGATAACCAGCAGGAGCCTGGGAACTTTAAAGGAATCAGCCGGGAGCCGGAGGAGAGACAGGAAGGACTGAGGCGACCGTCAGATCAGCTCTGGAGACCATCTCTCTGATTTCAGAAAAGTTTCTTAAATGAAAGAAACAGGAAACGGTTGTGACGGTTTGTGACGGTTTGTGACGGGTTGTGACGGTTTGTGACGGTTGTGACGGTTGTGACGGGTTTGTGACGGTTTGTGACGGTTTGTGACGGTTTGTGACGGGTTGTGACGGGTTGTGACGGTTTGTGACGGTTTGTGACGGGTTTGTGACGGGTTGTGACGGGTTGTGACGGTTTGTGACGGTTTGTGACGGGTTGTGACGGGTTGTGACGGTTTGTGACGGTTTGTGACGGTTTGTGACGGGTTGTGACGGTTTGTGATGGCGGATTCTGTCGTGCTTCGTCCTTGAGGCCCAGGCCAGCAGTGTGCTTCCTGGGGCGGCTCCGCAGCATGATGCTGCCACCGCCGTGCGAACGACTCCAGTCTGAACATAAAAACATTTAAAAACTAGATATTTGTCTTTCAATGTAGCAAGTTTTAATCAGTTGTTTATTTTTTTATAGAAAGTTCACAGCAGCTCAAAGTCCTTTACTTTATCAAAACACCAAAATTAAAAGTCCTAAAACATTATTTAGTCAATGCTTTCAGAACAAACTTCACATCTTGTCTTCATTAAAACCATCAATACATCAAATGTATTGATCAGTGTTTCATATCTAATGAATCTCTGACCAGCTGGATTTTATACTGGATTAAAACGAACTCGGCGTTTTGATCTGCAATCAATAACAATTAAAAACTATTTATGTTTTTAGGTGAGAACTAATGACTGGGCCCTGGTTCTGCTGCCTGTAGCAGTGATGTTCTGATTCTGGTTCTGACCCACAGGAGTCGCTGCAGCACCAGTGGAGGGAGGGCAACCCGGCGTCGGCGCGCTGCGAGTTCTGCCGCCGCTCCTGCGGTTCCTCTGAGGTTCTGTCCGGGTTGAGGTGCGAGTGGTGCGGCGTCACGGTGAGTCCAGCTGCTCCAGAACCCGCCGCACCAGAACCGCCGCGGTCCAAACGCCGTCCTCTGTCCCCCCTGCAGAGCCACGCGTCCTGCTGCCACCGCCTCCCGACAGAGTGCGGCCTGGGGCGGCTCCGCAGCATGATGCTGCCACCGCCGTGCGTCCGACTCCAGTCCAGGAACTTCAGCAAGATGCAGTGCTACCGGATCACCGAGAGCGGCAGCCAGGACCGCGGTGAGGGGGATTACTTCCTGTATTAGTCTGCTGAATTAATACCAAAACATTAACTTTAATCTTAATTTAAAAAGCAATTAATCTTAATCTTACTTGAAAAAAGACTAATTTGCTTAATTACTATGTTTTTTATTTTGTTGCTGTTGTTTGTAGAAGCCATGAAGCTAAGCTAACCTGTTAATAGTCATTTAAGTTGCAGAATTTCATGCATAAATCAGTTTCTGTTCAAATAAAACTGATGCAGGAAAAAAACTTTTAGAATTCTTTTAAATGAATCTTCAGTTTGTTTCCATTCAAAGTTTCAACAGAATTTCAACCTTTGCAACAAGAAAATAGTTTCTGAATCAAATCAAGTCGTTCACTGAGAGTCGCCTCCATGTGGGTTCAGTTGCTCTCAGTGGGCGGGGCCTGATGACATCATCGGTGAGTTCCACCACTTCCTGTGATGTTTCTGAAACCATAGAAGAAAAGCCACAAACGTTCAGATGGCTTCCTGTCAGCAGCGCCGCGGATCTGAACCGAGACAGAAACACGAGAAGATTTGATCTGAAAATAACGAATCAATTGAGGAATTACATGAAACTGCACACAATCAAAAAACCATAAAAACTGCCATAAATTCAAATGGATTAAAAAAATGTAATGATAATCCAATAACTTTATTTATTTACATAAATTCATCTTATTTATTTATAAAAAGTTAATTAGTTTATAAATTTGAATGGAAATATAATACACTAATAATTATTTTGAAATAAAAACCATTAACATCATAAAATAAGTCAGCGAAAATCTTGTAGGAAAAAGTCTTTAAAGAATTTTATTTACAATTTAAATTTAGTTTTAAATAAAAGGTGTATAATTTTAACCAGTCCAAACTATTTAAAATAAAATGTAACAGTTTTGTTCCAGTTCCATCTCTGTTGGTTCATAAACTGGCTTTAATGGATCCACTCCAGTTGACCTTTGACCTTCAGGATGTTTGTGAAACGTTTCGACTTTCTGTCGTTTCCATCAGATAACTGGGATGAAGCTGAACCAGCAGCTGCTGCGTCCAGAGAGCTCCAGCCTGCAGCTCCAGAGACCAGTAAGACCAGTTACCACACCAGTGCATCCAGGGCTCAGAAGTTGTCTGACTCTGGCCGTCGGGTCGAAAGGTCACACTCTTCCTCTGTGGTTTCAGGTAAGCTGGTCATCAAGGTCTTTGACGGCGATGATGCGTTGAGGCGCGGCTTCTTCCGATTGGTTCCCAGCTGCCGAGGCGTGAAGAACGAGGAAGTGGTGAGCCTGATGCCGCTTCCCAAGAATCAGCTGGGAGCAGCCATGTTGTTTCTGTCGGTGACATTAGCCTGACCTCTGACCTCGGCTGCTCTCCATCCTGCAGGAGGCGGCGCTGAGGGCCTTCTACCTGCCTGGCGAGCCTCATCACTTTGACCTGGAGAACGTCGCCGCCTTGCAGCGTCACCATGGTGACGACTTCCAGAACCAGAACGCCAGCGACGCCAGGGTGCTGAGGGCTAAGCTACGGCGTGATGATGTCATCAAGGTGCACGCTGCATGGAGCAGGTGAGGTCATCCTGAACCCTGTTTGACCCCTGAGGGCTGGTTGCCATGGATACGCCTTGCGTTTCAGGTCGAGTGCAGCGTCAGTGGAAGTGTCAGAGACGAGCACAGCGGCGTCCGTCCTGAGCGACGTTCTGCTGCAGCTGGACAGACAGGTGAGCTATTACCTGTATCATCTCTATTAGTTAAATTTGTTTTGTATTTATTTATGCAACATGTTCTCCATTTTGATCAAGGAACTAAGTTGCCTTCAGTTGTTATTGAAGTGCTGCATATATGAAATGTAACCTGGCCTCTGTCTCTTTAAAAACTCCTGCTCTTCCTGAAGCTCCGCCTCCAGGAAGTCTTCCCAACATGGCTCCTCTTTAACCCTTTCATGTTTTTACTCTGAGCAGCAACTCCTATAATGAGCTCAGCAGCTGTTTGCTAATTACTGCTGGCTAGTCTGAAGGAGCTGAGTGGCGGGGGTTTCAGCTGATTGATCTGTTTCAGGGCGAAGACGCATCAGGCTTCAGTCTGCAGGAAGTCAGCATGAGCAGCAAGCAAGGTGAGCCGCTGTGTGTGTGTGTGTGTGTGTGTGTGTGTGTGTGTGTGTGTGTGTGTGTGTGTGTGTGTGTGTCTAACTGTGTGTGTCCTGCAGTGCAGAGACAAACCCTGAGTCCTCAGGAGAAGATGTTGGATAAACTGCAGGAGATCAGGAAAGTGAGTCGGACGGAGCTTCAGGTTGTGTTGCTGAGATCTCAGCTGTGAAGGTTGACGGTTGCTCTTGTTGCTGTTGCTGCAGCTCTCCCTGCGACAGATGAACCAGACCCGTTTCTATGTAGTCCAGAACCAGAACCCGGCCGTGCAGGTCGGCCTGCTGATCTCAGGACTGCCCCCCCTGCTGACCAAAGAGGAGTACTGCGGCCTGCTGGAGGAACACCTGGACTTCAAGGGTGAGTCTGCGCTCTGCAGCGCCCCTGCTGGGCGGACAGAGACCTGCAGGTTAATTATTAACAATCAGCTCAGGAGAACATTAATAACTGATGAGTCAGCATCTGGTTACCATGACGACAGCTATCTACGAGATGCTTTGGTTTGTCAAGATGGAGGAACGCTGCTCTGCACGGCCCAGCAAACGCATGAATGATGCAAACTGCAAAACACAAACATACAAATATCCAAGTGCAACAAAAAACAGAAAATAGCATCAAAACAATTCAATTTGAATTCCTTTCTTAGAACCCAGTTCCTCCATTATTATTATTATTATTATTATTATTATTGTTATTATTATTATTATCGTCACAGTTCTGATTGCAGAACTGCAGCGTTTTATTCCTGCTGCTGTTTTCCAACCTGCTTCTATTTTCTGCGTGTTTTTGCCCGTCAGCCTCCGCTGCTTTGACTCGTTTTTCTCCGTGTCGCTCTCTGCAGATCACCTGGTCGCGCTCACTCACTTCTATGAAGCTCAAGGTTAGGCTGTTACCATGGAAACCACCTTTTCATCAGGGCTTCGAGACAAGACCTGAAAGAACCCGGGGATCTTAACAATCTGCAGTGACGTGTGTGTGTGTGTGTGTGTGTGTGTGTGTGTGTGTGTTTCTGTGTGTGTGTTTTGTGTGTGTGTGTGTGTGTGTTTCTCTGTGTGTGTGTGTGTGTGTGTGTGTGTGTGTGTGTGTGTGTGTGTGTGTGTGTGTGTGTGTGTTGTGTGTGTGTGTGTGTTTTCAGGTGCTGTGGCGCTGCAGATTAGCTGCTTCGCTGAAGCAGAGAGGATCTACATGTTGGCTAAAGACACAACCATCAGCAACAAGACGCTGACATCACTGATCATACCTGAGATCCAGGTGAGCCCCACTGAGCTGGTTCCACTGGAAACCAGTTCAACATCCAGACCGGCCGCTTCCAGTCAGCGGCCATCTTTATTCAGTTTATTAATGGAATCATATTCAAGGAGTGAAACCCCATTTTTCTCCAGAAATATTGAATTTGATGCAATCCTCGATTCAGGGCTGATCCTGAACAAGTGAAGCTCATCTGGTATATAGATCTATGACACATAGAGTGAAACACTTCCAGCATCTGATTGGCTGGTTTCTCTTGGTTCTGGTTCTGGTTGCAGTGCCAGAAGCTGGGGGACGCAGTCTGCCCCCTGCTGGTGTTCGTGAACCCGAAGAGCGGCGGGCTGAAGGGCAGAGAGCTGCTGCACAGCTTCAGGAAGCTGCTGAACCCCCACCAGGTGTTTGACATCACCAACGGAGGCCCGCTGGCAGGGTGAGGGTTCTGGTTCTGGTTCTGGTCCAGAGGCTCATTGGACCTGCTGGTGTGATGGTAGAACATGTTCCTGTGCTGCAGCCTCCACACCTTCAGGGAGGTTCCCAGGTTCCGGGTTCTGGTCTGCGGCGGCGACGGCACGGTGGGATGGGTTCTGGGGGTTCTGGAGACCGTGAGGCACAAGCTGGTCTGCCGTGAGCCGCCCATCGGCATCGTCCCTCTGGGAACAGGTGAGACCGGCGGATTCTCCGGAGGTTCTGGTCCAATCGCCGTCTGACGCCTGGGTTCCTCCGTTCTGATTGGTCAGGGAACGACCTGGCCCGGATCCTGCGCTGGGGGCCGGGTTATGGCGGCGACGACCCCCACCACATCCTGGCGTCGGTGGATGAGGCAGAGGAAGTCCAGATGGACCGCTGGACCATCCTGCTGGACGCGCAGGACGTCTCAGAGGACGGGAAGGACAGCGGCGTCCTGGAGCCGCCCAAGGTTTGACCAAAGGCCAGAGAGAATTTCAGCCTAGAATAGAATCAGACATCGATCTGCTTTTCGGGAAAAAATACAAGATGGCTGCCATTGTTATCAAGAAGAATTTATTATTGCACAAAATTTAGCTGTCAAACCTATTTATCTCAGATTAATACTTATGGTGTCAAATAAAACACAAGACCCTCAGAAATCAAATTTATTCATTTGTCATTTTTAAAGACAAATTAACATGAAATTATTTTTGCACTGAAATTATATGAATGTCTTTGATGTCAAATTATAGCCTACATATTTTGAACCATAGAAATAATTTCTATTCTCTTGGTGTCATGTTTTCTTTTTCAAAATGGCCGCCATGGTTACAATGAAGAATAAATGTTTGAACTAAAATCAGACGTAGTTGTTTCCAGTGATGAACTATGCTAACGCTAAACACATAAAAACAATGCTAAACTGCTAAATACAAGCAAAATTAGCTCGTGCTAATTCATCATTCTCTGAGACGCTCACAGTAAAATCCTCAGCTTCTAATTCTGCTGGATTTTATTGCTGTAAAGTTTTATGAACATGATGAGCGACGAGGAAAACATGACGAGTTCATTAAATCCAATACTTGGTTAAAAGGCTCAGAAATGGCGGCCATCATGAAAAATGTCTGTCATCCTGAACTTCTGCTGGGAAGCACGAAAACATCCAACCTGAGGCGTTAGCATGCTAATGCTAACAGCTGCACCACGACCTGTTTTAGCAGTATTAGCCGGTTTATAGCCCGTCTCCTCTCAGATCGTCCAGATGAACAACTACTTCGGCCTCGGCATCGACGCCGAGCTCAGCCTGGACTTCCACCTGGCCCGGGAGGGAGAACCCGACAAATTCACCAGCAGGTAGCCCGGAGGATCCGACCCGCCTCTGTCTGATAAACAAACCTCTTATGCTTCTGAACGTGTGAGTTCGACCTTCCTGCCCTCAGGTTCCACAACAAAGGCGTTTACGTGAAGGTGGGTCTGCAGAAGATCAGCCACAGCCGCAGCCTCCACAAGGAGCTGCAGCTGCAGGTGGACAAGCAGCCCGTCCCGCTGCCCAACATCGAGGGCCTCATCTTCCTCAACATCCCCAGGTAACACACAGAGACGCACGGCGCCCCCTGCAGGACGGCGCTCCGCTTCATGTCCTCTCCTCTCTGCAGCTGGGGTTCTGGAGCCGACCTGTGGGGGTCGGAGGCCGACGGCCAGTTCTCCAGGCCCAGGATCGACGACGGCCTGCTGGAGGTGGTTGGGGTCACCGGGGTCGTACACATGGTGCGGTGCCGCCAGGTCGTCTCAGATCGTCTCGGCCTAGCGTCGCTCTGACCTCTGACCTCTGCCGTGTGTCCGCAGGGCCAGGTCCAGAGCGGGCTGCGCTGCGGGATCCGGATCGCCCAGGGATCCTACATCCGCCTCATCGTTAGCAAAGAGCTTCCTGTCCAGGTGGACGGCGAGCCCTGGCTGCAGGCGCCGGGACACATCATCATCTCTGCTGCCGGACCCAAGGTACCGGGGATTGGCCCTGCAGGTAGCCGTAGTTCAACACGGGCCCTGGACCCGGCTGGACCCGGCTAGGCCTGCAGGTTCACTGGTTCCATTCATCCATCATGACCTTTACTCGACCCTTTACCTTGTCCCGTGTCTCTGTAGGTCCGGATGCTGAGGAAGTCCAAGCAGAAGCAGAGGAAGACTCCGTCCTGCAGAGACGGGGGACACTGACCGGACCGGACCAGGTCGGGCCCGGTCCGGTCCGGTGGCTGAGATTCCACTCATGTAGCTTTGTAGCCACAGACCCACAGGAAGACAGACGCAGGATGAAGGATCCACTTCCTGCTGAGGAAGAGGAGGAGGTCAACGTTCATTCCTGCTCCTAAAATAAAAATAGTCATTCAGGATGAGTGAGGAGAAGAACTGGGTTCATCGGGTTCGAGGGGAACCAGAACTGCTGCTAAGTCCTATCTGTGGATTTAAATAATCTCGACGTAGAAGTATCGCAGGAGGAAGAGGAGGATGAAGAACGGCATTCAAACGGGCCGTTTGCTCTGCAGATATCTGGACCAGAACCAGAACCGGGTCAGGTTCTAGAGAACATCCAGAACATGGGCAGTGAGCTCCTCGTTCCTCTCCTGGTTCATTGCCACATTAAATGTTTTGACTGGTTGCCATGGTGATTCCCGCCTTTTGTGGGGCTCATTGAGGAGGCGGAGCTCCAGAACCTTCTGGTTCCTGCAGGAGATTAGAACCTCCAGGTCCAGTTCCTCCAGAACCAATGAGGGCGTAGATAGTTCTCACTGCTCTCTGATTGGCTAGAAACCAGGAAGTCCTCCAGCAGTGGGAGACTGTAAGTCCTATGATTGGACGGAGAAACATGTTGAATTCAGAACGTTCTGGATGTTTAACCGGGTCAGAAACAACATCACTCAGAGCTGGACAAACTGGAGATCAACTGGGAAACTCCTCATAGTTAAACTGGGAGAACTGGGAAAGGAATCAGAATTTTAACTGGGTTGGGGAAACTCCAGCTTCCTGTGACCCAGTTAGAGTCTGGATGATGGTTCCGATGGTTCAGCTGGTTTTGCTCGGTCTGCTGGTTCTGATGGGTCGGATGGACCGTCCATGTTGACGGGTTTAGATTTACTGTAGCTCTGATGTTGACTTTTTGCTGTCGTATTCTTCCTATTTTTGGTGCTAGAAAGTAAAACTCTGGGACTTTCTGTGTTGGCCGTTCTGGAGGTTCTGGGTCAGTTTTACTTTAGAAACGTGAAACTGCAGGGTTCTGTTTGACCCGTTTGGTAAATTTTCAGAACTTCTGACTGAAGCGTCTCATCCAGTTTTGAGCTTCCTGAGGGTTCAGGCTGCAGTTCTGCTGACTGGCCAGCAGGAGGCGCTGCAGGGGAAACGCAGTGGCCTTAACTGTGGAGCTGATCTGCTGCTTTATGGCATGCATGAAGTTCTGTTCATCTTTGAAACAGAACTGAGCGGTTCTGGTTCTGGACTTTCAGCTTCCTGTTGGTCGGCCGGGCCGGGCGGCACCAGAACCACAGAAAAAGAATAAGGTATAGCATCTTTTATCCCCATGGATTGATACACTGGGATTAACAGGCTGATCAGGGTTCTAATCCAGGAAGATAAAATGCTTTTGGATTTTAAAAACTGGATTTATAATCATCTGGGTCCAAAATGTCCAGATTATGTGAAAAACATGATTATTGTTCAGTGGCAACTCTTACATTTATGTCCAAATTTTCCATCACCTTTATAGTTTAAAGTCATTATTTTAATAAAATGGAACCTGTCCACTAAATTTGGCTTTAAGCCGTAAAGAATATCCCAATGTCATTTTATAAATTTATAATCTCTGAAAATATTTGACTTTTTTTTCTCAAGCATTTAATTTAATCTCATTATCATCTAGTTTTAGACTTAAACAATTAGAAATGAGAGAATCTCCAGATTTTCTTCAATTTACAGTAAATATAATCTGACATTTTCTTTGAGTTTTATGAAGAGCAAAGAGTGCCAAATTGCAACATAGCTGATTAAATCATTACTTACTAATTTATTAAAATAGAAAATAAATCCAGAAACATTTATATAAGGTAATGAATTATTTGTGCCCCAATTAAATGTTTTCAGTTTTAAAAGTAGATATAATTATTCCATGATTTAATAAATGTATTTTCCTGTGACGAAGCACATTATGAACTAATTTAACTGTAAATTTGACCCATCAAACTCAGAGAGGGGATCAGGGCTGTTTCTAAAAATAAGTCATGAAATAATTATATGTATGTATGCAATTTAATTGAGACACATATAATTAACATTTCATAAATTACTTTGGATTTATTTCTAGTTTTTCATGGTGACACATTTAAATAATTATTTCATAAGTTATTTATTATAATTTGGCATTCTCACTAAAACAACACAAAGAGCCCCAGGACAGCAGCACAGGAGCTCCACAACAGGAGAAGTTGGTTGGAGGCCCCGGGCCCCTCAGCGGGTCCTTCTGTTGGACCCCCCACCGGTTTTCGCCCGGGGCCCCACTGGGTCTTTATCCGTCCATGCAGTCGTCTTACTTTGCCACACTGCCAGTCGCACAATGGGCCTTCATCGCTGCCAAATCTGACGTAACGTGTTGTTGCTGCTTTGACGTGACGTTCCTGCTTGTCGTGCCTCCGTAGTGGCAACCTGAGGCCCCGCCCTTTTCTGCTGAGAGGTGGGCGGAGCCATGCCCCCAGTGCGTTTCGCCTGTGTGTTAGGCGTCTCCCCCTCATGTGCCTCTGGTTTCTGTCTGCTCGAACACTTTTTACTCGTTTTATGAATAGATGATGTGTTTATTTTTGCAATCTGAAGCTGTTTTGAGTTTTGACTGTAACTTGCACTAAATGACCCTCTTCTATGTGCCGTAAAGGTTCTGATGAATGTTAGCTGAAGCTAATTATAGGTCATAAATGTATATGGTTGAATAACAGAATGGTCTATGTGTTTAATCATAATAAAAATGGTTTAATATGGAAATATGGTTGTTTGTGTTCGATTTTAAGAGGAATGGTCCCGTTTTCACACCTTAGTCAGAGTTCACATCTTTAGAGGAACAGACATTTTAACTTTGAATCTAAAAAAATAATACTGTGATTCTTTTTTTGAACATTTTTTTTTTTTTATTTATAATTTTCAAATTTTTATTTATTTATTTAACTTTTTCAGTGATTTTTTTTTTTAATTTTGTTTAATTTTCATCCCAATTTCTATCCTAGTTTTATTCTGTTTCTGTTCTTGCATGTTTTCATGCAACCCTTTCCCCCACCTAATATTTCAAAACCAGTGATTTGAAAAATAAAAAACAACAGTGAGGCCTCCTGACTCTCTGCTGCCCCCTGTGGTGAACCTGGGAATTGGAGTGAGACCTCCTGACTCTCTGCTGCCCCTTGTAGTGAACCTGGGAATTGGAGTGAGACCTCCTGACTCTCTGCTGCCCCCTGTGGTGAACCTGGGAACCGGGGGGAGACCTCCTGACTCTCTGCTGCCCCCCTGTGGTGAACCTGGGAACCGGGGGGAATTTCCAGTGGGGAAGGAACTCCACTCTTTCTTCTCGGTGTCACCTGGAAGTTTCAGCTTTGTCGAGGCAGAACTGGATGAAATATTTGGGCTCTCCAAGCAGTGATGGTGTCCCGAAGCTGAGTCCGGTCTGCTCGTGGGTTTGCGTGTTCTGCGTGGGAAGGAAATAATGGCGACATGAGTGAACTGAAGTGAAGCGGAACGAGCCCCAACTGTCACACTTCCACCTGAGCGAGCTGACCAGGTAACCCCATGCTTACTACACATTCACCACTAAGAGCAGAGCCGCTGGGTTCGAACCTGGTGTCAGAACCGCGCCTTGGACCGGACCGGACCGGTACAGCTCAGCTTGCTTTGTTGTTCTGCTTACTTCCTTATTAGCCAGGTAACTTTTTAACTCAGCAGCATTTGGTTGTTTTCTTAAATCCTGAAAATAGTCATAAGGGTTAAAGCCACAGTATCTCCAATCTTTGTAATCTAACATTTAATGCGGCTCCTATTTTACTGACAGTAACTTTTATTTTAGCTTCAGTTTAAAACTCTTAGTGTGGCTCAACTGTGTCTTGTTCCTGGTGGGAGATGAATTTAGGAGTGATATGACAAAACAATTTAATTAATCCTTACATTACTAAAGCCGTATTAATTATCACTTCATTTCATTTCGGTCTAATATAAAAATGCCTCCGAATTTATTATTTGTAAGCTGGAATCTGGAGGTCTCTGAAATTAGGAGGATTTTAAATGGAGTTTGGTGGAAGCCTGCGAGGCGCGCTCCCGCTGCAGCGGGGACAGGTAGCGGTTAGCCGTTCCGGCGTGGCGGAGAGACTGGGCTGCAGCTCCCGCACCGCTCCTCCCGCCGTGGAGAGACGGCCTCCGTGTCCGTGGTTCACTTTATCAGTGGTCACTTCCACGAAGGAAGCAGCAGCAGCAGTCCACGAGTAGGTAGTTAGCTGTTAGCGAGGGGGCTAACTCACACGGAGGCGCGTTCACGGCACGGGGAAAACTCAGCGGGGGCGCGCTCTGCTCAGCATCAGGTATCAGAAGAATCAAAGATCAATCGATATTATTGGCTATTGATCATAAAAATCGGAGAGCAGCGTCACCAGTTACCAGGTATGATTTTCCTGTCTTATTTAATGCTTTTATTAGCTAATTAGTTTTTTTTATTAACATAATTAAAAGTTAAATATATCAGAAAAAACCTTTTAGTTAATCAATAATTAGTTACTGCGAGTTTCTGCCCAGATTATGGTTGAAATTCAAGAGATTTGATATTTAAATTATTCATGTTAATTCATCTTTGCTCCTCTTGTTACATTTATGATTTAATTTGAACACACTTTTAAAATATAGATGTTATGTTTCATTGATCTCTCATTGATTGTTGTTTTGGCCCATCCTCTCCTGCAGGAATCAGTTTCTGCTTAAAAGTTTTCTCACTTGTGCAGCATTTTGAACTCTGTTTGAAAAACAGAAGTAAAGTTAATAAAATAATTAATACTAAGTTAGAAATGGTTTAATAACTTTCCAGGAAGACTTGTTTTATTTTGGGCAAGTAAAGTTTGGATGATGATTCCTGCCTGGTAATAAATATGATTTATAATTAGACTCAGTAAACAAGACAGGACTCTGCAGATAAATCACGACTTTAAAACAGAAAACTGAAAAGAAACAGGAATGTCTTCAAACTCAAAACGCTCATTATTATATTATTCGTATCTTTTAGCTGCTCAGCTTCAGCATGTGGACAGATGTGGATGTTTGATTTGAATCTGACTTTAAATCCTAAATGTGTGATTTCTGCAGACAAGATGGCTGCTGAGGAGAACTACCTGCACACCTCCAGCCAGGTGAGCTCACCTTTCGCTCACTGCTGCACGACGAGCAGCAGAAACTCAAATGGGAAATCCTGTTTGAATGGAAAAAAAACCACGCATCAATTAATAAAGAAATTTATTAATTCTTTTGTTTCCTGCCAGACTTTAGGGCAAATATTTCCTTTTATTGCTGATATGATTGTTGCACCAATCTAAACGTTTGGGCCGGTGTCGACATTGTTACCGATATTTTCTGCTTCTCTGGTTGAAATCCATCCATTCCTGAGTTTTGAGCTTGTAAAGCAGAAATTTAGACGTTTCTGTCTGAGCCGCAGTCGTACCTGTGCTGCTCCTGATATCTGATTGGACCAGGAGCTGGGAGGAAACACCTTTCCTCTCCTGAACGCAGAACTGGACGGATTTTACAGTATCAAACTCAGAATATCTCAGAGTTTCTGCCCGGAATAAAAAACGTTCATTCAGCAGGCTGAGTTTGCTGTGACACTGATCTGGGCGCACAGATCAGTGTGAACGGATGATGGCTTGATTTCTGTGTCTCAGAAAGCTACTCTCACCCTCTCACCCAGCCTGCTCTCACCCTCTCACCCAGCCTGCTCTCACCCTCTCACCCTCTCACCCGCCTGCTCTCACCCTCTCACCCTCTCACCCTCCCCCTCCCCACCCAGCCTGCTCTCACCCAGCCTGCTCTCACCCAGCCTGCTCTCACCCCCCCCAGCCGGCTCTGGGCTCAGCAGTCCTTTTGGTCTGTTTTCTACTCTTCATGTGCTGAAATGAACATCCTGGGAAAGATGAGTTCTCGGTGAACAGACCCAAACTTTGCCTTTTATTTTTACAGTTTCAAAATGAGGTTGTGAATTTGTGCAGTTCTGTGTAGCCGGACCTGAAATCACAGCTTTTCTTTCCTGTAATCTTTAATCCAACAAATGAAGATTTATGCAGGTGAGATCCTGAAAAAATAAAAGTCTTTGGGTTTCAAATGAATCTACAAAAACTTGTCCATAACGTTTGCAGCTGAATACAGAATCACAGTTTATGTTGTTTTTCCTCCATTTTGGTTGTTTTTCATTCAGAAAGTTTAGGGATAATCTGATTGGATTAAAAATCCCCGTCTGTGATTGGCTGCTGGCTCGGTTCATTAGCATACAGCTATCGCAGCGAGCCGCTCCAGCAGGACTGCTCTGGGTTCTGTTGCAGCTCCAGAACCCGGGCGGTTCTGTCTGACCTCAGCTGGGTCTCGTTGCAGATGTTCGACGCCATGATTGACCCGTCCTTCCTGGAGTATCCCCACTTCGTCCCGATGCCTCAGATGACGGCTCTGCAGTCAGGTGAGACTCCGCCCTCTGCCGGGTCAGAACCGTTCTGCTGCATCGTGTTCTGGTTTACTGGACCAGAACCGCTTTCTGGTTGATTTTTATGTATGCAAATTCAATTTTTCCCTACAAGCGACTTCCTGTTACATCTTAAATATTAAAGTTGTTAAAACAAAAGTAAAAACAGTTTTAGTTCAGGTTTATTATTTTAAATTATTAAATCGTGTTATGAAAAATTTTAAATGTATTTTGAATTTGTAATTTTTTGTTAGTTTTTTTAAAATTAGTTAAATAAAATTTTAAATATTGCGGCTTTTTGTACGGAAAACTTTCTCTAAACTGTATAATTTATTTTATTGTGTGAATGAAGGATTTTATGTTTTTCAGTTATCCTGATTTAATACATTTATTTTTTACATCATTTTATATTTCTTTGCTAATTTGACCCATTTTAATATTTATTTTTACTTTAATGGTAGTTTTCTAAGAATTTAACGATAATTAATAATAAATATTTAATTTTTCTTATAAAAAAAGCTTATTATTTTCTCTGTGTTTTTTATTTAAATATAAATTATTGAAATGCAGTCCAAGGGTCGTGTGACCTCAGCTGTCAGGCTGTGTTTCCTGCAGGACAGGAAGTGATGCGATCCGTGTCCGTCGTGTCTTTAGGGCCTGGAAGTGAAATGAGAGATGAAAGCAGGTTTATGGTTTAGAAACTGCTCAGATTTCCAGTTTGACAGGAAGTGTCTGCTCAGCATGATGCTGCCGCCGCTGAAACAGACGGCAGATTCTGACCGGACCAGAAGTTTCTGCTGCAGCAGAGTTTCTGTCTGAAAACGAAATGATAGGAGGAAACCGGCGGCGGCAAAACGAAAGATGAGTTTCATGACGAGGCGGCGGCGGCGGCGGCGTGCTCACTTCCTGTTTCTGGTTTCAGCTGAAGCTGCAGGGGAAACGAGTTTCTGCTGCCGAAGGCCTCCAGGCTGATGATGATGATGATGATGATGATGATGATGATGATGATGATGATGATGATGATGATGATGATGATGACTATTTATCTCATTATTCATCATATAAGTAACTGGATTAGTTATTAACGATCGATTAAATAAGAGAGCTTAGATTAATTTATTCGTTTCTATGTCATTTATTTATCTGTTTGTTCCATAAATAAATGGATAAATAAACTGATGAAGACAGAAAGAAAACTTTCTTTTCATTTTCTGCTCTAAAGATTTAAAACCTCCAGTTATCGTCTAAAATGTTGTAATTGTTAATAATAACTTTGACTGTGATTGGTTTGTATGTTTCAGTGGACGGACCGTTCCTGCAGATCCTGGAGCAGCCCAAACAGGTGAGCAGCTCACCTGGACAGGAAGTCCTCTCACCTGGACAGGAAGTCCTCTCACCTGGACAGGAAGTCCTCTCACCTGGACAGGAAGTTCGCTCGGTTTCTCCTCTGACGTCTTTAATGAGATTATTCAGATCTTATTCTGTACAGATTAGGATGTTAGCACGACCCTAGCAGTGACCTCAGCTGCTGCTCCACCTAGGGGGTCAAAGGTCAGCTCCATCAGTCTCCAAGATTATAAAAATAAAGACATAAGAAAATAAGATTTTATTTAATGAAAGTAACATTTAAAATTTAAATTAAAAAGTACAAAAAATTGAGTCATAAAAAAATAAAAGTATTTAAATTAAAATAATAAATTAGAAATTAAAGAAAGGAAATTATTTTAAAAAAAATTTTATTATTTTATTGAAAATAAGTACAAATAAATAGAAATAAATGAATGAAAAATAAAAATCAAAGAAATTAAAATAAATGTTTATAATTAGAAACAAATTTACATAAAAAAATTCCAAGAGGAAAACTTATCAGACATCATGAGGTCAAAGGTCAGAGCGTGCAGAAATGTCCAGAAACCCCAGAGCTGTAGCTCAGACTCCACAGGTTACAAGTTAAAGGTCAGGACCCTGAGAGATTCGCATGTTCAGGTGTGTTGGACGGGTTGAATTAGAAAACCTCTCTAGAAACAAGATGGCCGCCGGACTGAGGTTAGCAAGACGAGCAAGGTCAAGGTCATCCTGTAGGTAGGATGACCTTGACCTTTGCCCTCTGCTGTAATCTGAGACAATCTGAGATGATCTTCGTTGTGTTTGTGTTTCTGCAGCGCGGCTTCAGGTTCCGCTACGGCTGCGAAGGTCCGTCGCACGGCGGCCTGCCGGGAGCCTCCAGCGAGAAGAACAGGAAGACGTACCCAACGGTGAAGGTAACGCTTCCTGTTTGGGCGGCGGCGCAGAGGAAACGCTTCCTGAGAGCGAAGCGCTGCAGCGGCTCTGCGGTTCAGAGCTCTGCTCTCTGCTCTACCCTGCAGATTCTTATAGAAAGAACCAGACAATAATCACAATT
The DNA here is from genome assembly GCA_911649635.1 of Poeciliopsis gracilis. Classification (NCBI taxonomy): domain Eukaryota; kingdom Metazoa; phylum Chordata; class Actinopteri; order Cyprinodontiformes; family Poeciliidae; genus Poeciliopsis; species Poeciliopsis gracilis. The sequence goes on from CAJVRI010000557.1 coordinate 4,047,592, forward strand.
CACCAGAAATGATGAAAGACAGTAAGCAGAAGTTCAATCTGCTAGAGACAGATTAGCTCGATTGATCACTAGAGATTTTCAAGAACGTTGTAAATTTGTAGCTTGTTGCATTTTCTGAAAGTTTGTCACTAGCAGGTCTGAAAAGACGCTAAATGTAGCGACATCGATGCTAAGTCAGCAGCGCCCCTCCCTGACCCCTACTCCTGGCGTGGGGGGCCGGATTGGATCCATATTTCTGTATGTTTTTCCGTTTGGACCTTCTGGTTCTGGTAAATATGGGAAACAACAAGAACAGTTTTTTAGTATTTCCGGAATCGTCAGCCGGGTCATTTGAAGGTTCTGGACACGTTTCCTGGGATGGATCTTCTTCCTGCTGTTCCTGCAGATGCAGAAAGGCTTACAGGCTTTTATTTTGAAAACCCAGCATGTTGGTGGCGCTGTAGATGAAAGCTGGACTCTGGTTCCCCGTCCTCTGATTGTGTTTCGACCAGAGAGTCAAACCAACCTAACCCTCTGACCAACCTGTTCCCCTCCTGGCCTGTGGGGGCGCTGCACCAAGAACCACTGAACAACTTCCTGCTTCACCAGATGTTTAGTGTTTAGTGCTGGAGGATTTCTCTTTAGTCTTTGGCTGAAGATCAGGAGTGATTTCTGCTGCTAGCTCTAGGCTAGCATGTTAGCTTTGGTTGGATTTACCCAGAATGCCCTATGCTGTGGTCCACTTCCTGGTTTTGGAGCAGTCTCTGGTCCGCTTAGTGTTCACATATGCTTGTGTCTTCAGTCAGAGGCGTCTTCATAAAGCTGTAACACAGACCTCTCCAGGAGATTCTCAGTGTCAGTTAAAGCAAAGATTAATTTTCTTTTGGGATTAAAGAAGCATTTCTGGATTGAGATGAGGCGTCCCTGTTTGTGTTGCTCTGGTAACGTTTCTTATTCCCTGTTAATCCATGAAAACTTTTCGGTCCAATTAGTGAGAAAACATGAAGTTTTTCAAAGCAGTCGAAGAAGAACGAACACACAGAACGGATCCGGACCGCATCGGACCCCTGGACCGGTCCCGCCTACAGCATTTCAGAACCCAACAGGCCTGGACCTGTTCACACACACACACACACACACACACACACACACACACACACACACACACACACACACACACACACACACACACACACACACACACACACCTCTGCATCTTTCATGTCTGTTGGGAATTTCCTCCTCGCGACACCCACAGCTCATCACAAGGATGCGCCGCTGCGTCACAGACAGGCAAGGTGCAAAGTTTCAGCTCGGAGATGAAAGCATGGCGTTGGCGCCGGCGCCCACTCAGGCCCAGAAACACAGTTAACCCTTCACTGGCGCGCCACTGTCGGGTCAAAGCAGCTGATCATCTGATCGTCAGAACCGCTCAGTCAGAATGAAACTGGACAAATCTTAAAGTCACAGTTTCAGCCGCTGTAATGTTGAGCCCGTAACCATGACGACGCAGCCTCCTGATGTTGATAACATTCTGGTTCCTGATGTTGAAGCTGCCTGTTTACACATGTGCAATGCATCATGGGATTTCAATCTCTGGAAAAGTTCAAGCCTTCACTCCCATCCCACTGGTGGGGTCCATCCCTGGCCCGGTTTGGTTCTCTCAGGTCAGAAACAGAGGAAAGAGTCAAAGGACCAATCAGATGAACTGCTCCATCTGAATGACCTTTGACCCCTCCAGTAGAGCTGATCTTAATCTTTGACCCCATTCAGGAGCCAAAGAAGAGCGCGATGCTTCGACTCCCTTTTATATTGTGCAAAAACTAAATATGCTAAGCTAGTTTACAAAACAAAAGCATAAAAATCTACAAAAACGATGAAAAGACAATAGATTATGGAGCTTTAATGAATTGAAATAGTGAACGTTTGATGTAAATCAGTGAAGGCTAGCATGTTAGCATCACACAGAAATACAATTATGTTGTGACGTAAAAACATTTTATTCCCAAATGAAATAAAAGATTTCACCAACCGTAGATCAGTTCATCCAGCCGAACGTGTTGGAGACAGAAATTCTGCCAAAGCCTGAAGGAACACGTTGCATAAACAAGGTCTCAACACAGCTAGAGAGTTAGCTAACGTTAGCCAGTTAGCTAATGTCAGGTCAAGTTAAAGTTTATTTCTGTAGCACATTTCACAACAAACACAGCATGACAGGTAGATAAATAATAAACAAAATTACATTTAGTAAAAATAATAAGACAATATAAAATTGGCAGACATACCAAAAGCTAACAAAGTGAATAAAAACAAAACAATATTGAATTTTAGCTGCAGCAGTTTGTTTCCATCCTTCTCCTTTTTTCTTTAGCTGGTGTTGAACGGCTGAGAAAATAGATGAAAATAGATGCTAGCAAGTTAGCTAGTGGTAGCAAGTTAGCTAATGCTACAACGTCACTGAATACATTTGGATTATTTGTTCCCCAAGACAAAAATAATGCAGGACAGTTTATGTAATTAGAATCAATGTGTTCCATGAATAGTATTGTTTTATTATTACTATTTATTATTGTTAATCAGATTCATTTATTGTCATAGCATCGTCGCATTTTATCCGTCTTGTGTCAGAATTCAGCAGCAGAGGACGACAGACGGTGAATTGAAAAGTCTGAAAATGACAATAATGGAGTAATGAAAGCCGTCTGAGTCAGTGAACGCATCACGTCCCAGCCCACCACTCCTGGTCCGACTCCACATCCCGACAGAACCGGGTCAGAAGGTCCTGTCAATGCTTCTGTTAGCCGTTAGCTTTTATTGGCTTCCTGTTGATATGGTTACCAGGAACAGTTTTCAAACCAGCAGAACCTTATTTTGGGGCCCTGGGTTCGGTTCTGGTTCTGACCTGGGCGTGAAACAAAGCTGTGCTGCAGCTTCAGTCAGATTTCCTCAGAAACGCAGCAGCAGCTCCTGCATGCTGGTGTTCTGGGTTTGGAGGACATGAGACGCTGCTGTTTTCAGATTTTTCTTCAACTCAGTGTTAGTTTTATTTTTTTTATTATTTAAGCTGTTTTCTGCATTTCTCATGTGAAGACAGCCAACTGCAGCTGCAGCGCCGGCCTGCTGCAGCTGTCAGGTTGCTGCGGCGCGGCGTGTGAAAAGCTTCAGGCCAGGAAACCCTCAAAGTACAGCTCTCGCTCTGATTCTAGGAACCGCGTTCATCTGCTGCGACACGTCGAGTGGCCAACAGAACCAGGAAGAGGAAGTGGGCTTTTTTATTGCAACAGTTGCAGGCAAATATCTGCAGCGGCACGGCTGGCTGTCACACAAACCGAAGAAACAGGAAGAGTTTGTTCTCACGTTTCAGTTAAACAGAGATAACATGAAAATGAGCATCTGGAAGCAAACAATAAACAAAACGGCTAACAGCAGATTCAGCTTCAGTTCAGATTCATGATCAGACGAACAGGTCCAAGTAGCACCAATCAGAGCACAGGACCAATTACATCACAGGACCAATCAGAGCACAGGACCAATCAGAGCACAGGACCAATCAAAGCGCAGGACCAATCAGATCACAGGATCATTTGTTGGGATGTGGTCCGACTCCACATCCCAACAAATTAGCATGCTAACCTCTCCGGTCGAATGTTTTTATATTTCCCATCAGACACTTCAGTTTCAGGAGGATGATATTTTTCAAGATGGCTGCCTTAACTAATTATCACCATAAAATGTTCCCCATTTTCATAATTTGTATTATTTTAGAGCAGAAATACATTTTCATGGCAACCTGTTTGTTTTCTGGTTGGAGACGGTCAGGTTTGTTTTCAGCCTGAATCCATCGCTTCAGCGGTCTCTGATGTTGGTGTAGGTGAGAAGTTTCAGTGAGTCATTTGTACCAGGAGAAAGTTTCTCTGAACTACCACAGAGAGTCTGAATGTGTGTGACTCATCTGTGGAGTCCAGAATGAGGTCAGAAACCTCACTGTCTGATTTCACCAAACCTCATCTTTTCCGTTGTCCTCAGCCGCCTGCGCTAACGGCGGCGTTCTGCTGTTTCAGATCTGTAACTACCAGGGTCAGGCCCGGGTCGTGGTCCAGCTGGTGACGGCGCTGACCCAGCTGCCACAGCTTCACGCTCACAGCCTGGTGGGGAAGCAGTGCGATAAAGGCATCTGCATCGCTGACCTGCAGTCCAAAGACTCCACCATCAGGTAGGAATCATGGGCGTTTCAATTAAATTAGTGTTTATTGTTATCAGTTTTGGTGAATATAAAGCTGAACTGCACTGGTTTGGTCTGAATTCCTGGTTATTGCAGCTCCACAGGTTTCCCTTTGACCTCTGACCTGAGATTCGTCTGACAGCAGCTTGTTTTGGTGCCAGTTCTTTGAATGCAAACCAGGTCGCAGACTGAGCCAGTCCCGCCCCTTCAGCCATTTTGTAGCTTGATAGCAGAGGTGTGATGATGCGTTTTATTCCCAAACTTATTAAAAGATGTCGGTGGCGAGTTAGCTAACGCTAGCGCCAGAACGTCACAGAATGCATATGGATCATTTGTTCCTCCAGTCAACACAATGCAGATCTGTGTATGCAGTGATGCTATTCAAAACACGACGTACGTTTCAGTCCGCAGGAAGCTAACAGCTAGCACACAGTGCTAACATCGGCAGAAAGCTAGCGAGAGCAGCTAGCGAGAGCAGCTAGCGAGAGCAGCTAGCGAGAGCAGCTAGCGAGAGCAGCTAGCGAGAGCAGCTAGCGAGAGCAGCTAGCGAGAGCAGCTAGCGAGAGCAGCTAGCGAGAGCAGCTAGCGAGAGCAGCTAGCGAGAGCAGCTAGCGAGAGGTCAATAAATTCATGTCTGAAAAAAGTTTGCTCTGCTGAAACATTTTGACTTTGGATTCCTAACTTGGACCACAACATTGCTGCAAGAAATAAAAAGTTAATTAGCCAGAAGTTCATGTTTAGCAGTTGCTCAGTAAATACTGTGACGGAAAAGTTCAGAGAAACCTGAACACCTGGGAACTGACTCTGCTGTCCTGCAGACCCCAGTAACACTACACATATTAAATGATAAAACGTGGAATTTCTTGACATGTCCCCTTCAAAATAAAAGCCCAGTTGATGATGTCATGAACTTGTGAGCTTCTGATTGGTTACAACATCTGACTCAAATGGGTTACCGCCTCAAACTCTGCTTCCTGGTGTGGCATCAGGTCCGGAACCGGTCGGCCCAGTTCTGGCTCTGGTTCCACTCTGTGTGGGTCCGAGCCGCAGAACCTGACCTGCTTCTGGCTTCCTGCAGTTTTCCCAACCTGGGGATCCTCCATGTGACCAAGAAGAACGTGGCGAAGACGCTGGAGGAGCGGATGGTGGAGGCCTTCAGGATGGGCTACAACTGCGGCGTCGCCATCCACCCGGAAGTCGACGCGCTGCAGGGGGAGGTCCGGGTCCCGCGGGAGCTCAGCGGTCAGTGGTTCCTGTCCCGCCTCTCCTCTCAGTAATGAACGGCTGCCGGTTCTGGTTCTGATCCGCAGCTGTTTGTAGAGTTGCTCTGTAAAACATTGACAGTAATATTTGTTTGTCTGTCATGGAGGAAGCGTTCATCTTGTTGTTCATCATGTCATAAAGATTTAGCTCCGCTTTAAACGCTTAGCTAATATGCAAATTAGTTTGCCGATAAATGGATGTGCAAAATAAATTCAGATTCAGAAATATTTTATTGATCCCACAGGGAAGTTAAATTAATACTTAATTCCAAGTTAAATATTGATAACCCAAAGCTCAATATTTAGCATGTGTACTTTCGGAGACGTAGTTTATATTTTTTATTCTGAAAAACTTCCATCCATCCATTTTCCATCACCCTTCTCCCTATCGGGGCCGGGAGGAGCTGCTGCCTCTCCAGCTGCGTTCCGGGCGAGAGGCGGGGTCACCTGGACAGGTCACCTGGACAGGTCGCCTGTCTGTCGCAGGGCAACACAAAGACAAACAGGACAAACAACCACGCACACACACACACACACACACACACACACTCACACCTAGGGAGAATTTGGAAAGCCCAGTCAACCTGACAGTCATGTGTTTGGACTGTGGGAGGAAGCCGGAGAACCCGGAGAGAACCCAGCATGCACAGGGAGAACATGCAAACTCCGTGCAGAAAGACCCCGGGCTGGGAATCGAACCCAGGACCTTCTTGCTGCAAGGCAGCAGCGCTACCCACTGCGCCACTGTGCAGCCTCTTCTGAAAAACTTTTCAGCTTTAAATAATTATTTTTACTATATTTAAATTTATTTTCAGCCGATGTTGATTGCATGTTGCTGCAGATTTACTGTCATGAACCGGATTCTATGGATCATAAATCACTTGTTTGCCCATGTTGGTTTGAGAACATGCAACCGTTTCCATGTTGTGTGCAGACCACCAGCGCAGCATGATCAGCAGCGCCGCAGCCTCTCAGGCCAAAGAGATGGACCTGAGCGTGGTGCGCCTCATGTTCACCGCCTTCCTGCCCGACAGCGACGGCGGCTTCTCCAGACGCCTGGAGCCCGTGGTGTCCGAGCCCATCTACGACAGCAGTCAGTGCAAACCTCTGGGACTTCATTCATTATTGATTGTCATTAATGTGGGGCTCAGCTGCTGATCGGCTGATTAACTTGGTTTCATCTGGAGAAACAACCAAAATGAAAAGGGAAAGTAAAGGGAAGCCAAGCAGACGGAGCAGCGCCTGCTGCCGGCAGAGCGCCACCTCCTTCCTGTCCGTCTGTTCTCCATCTTCAAGCTTCAGAGTCTCTGAAGCTGCTCCTCTCTGTTCCTCCATTTCATCACTTAGCATCGCTCTCATATAGCATTCTGGTATAGCCATGAATAATTCTGACTCTTCTTCGTCCCTCAGAGGCTCCAAACGCCTCAAACCTGAAGATCGTCAGGATGGACCGGACCGCTGGCTGCGTGACGGGGGGAGAGGAGGTCTACCTGCTCTGCGACAAGGTCCAGAAAGGTGAGCAGGAGTCCAGCATGTGACCAGATCTGAGCCTGAGGTCCACTAACATGGCGCCGCAGTCGGCTAATGGGGCGATTCTGGGATTTCTCCTCTGATTTCCTGTGTCTCGTTCCGGCTGGAGGCGGGTTCGGCCTCCAACCTCGGTTCGGGTCAGGTCTCGGTGCCCTCCAGGACCCTCTGTGTGTTTCATGCTGTGTTCCCATGTGTGTAGATGACATCCAGGTGCGGTTCTATGAGGAGGACGACTCGGGGCTGACCTGGGAGGCGATGGGCGATTTCTCCCCCACAGATGTCCACAGACAGGTCAGCGCTGATGCAGCTGCAGCTGGGAGCCGCTCCAGTCGTTACACCGCTTTCATGTTCTTTTTTCAATGTGTTGCCATGACGACAGTTTGCCATCGTCTTCAAGACCCCGAAGTATCGAGACCAAAACCTGCAGAAGCCGACGTCTGTCTTTGTCCAGCTAAAGAGAAAATCCGACAATGAGACCAGCGAGCCCAAACCATTCACCTACCATCCGCAGATCATAGGTAGGCACCTGGTAACGCCCACACCCCCTGGTAACGCCCACACCGCCTGCTAACACCCACACCCCCTGGTAACGCCCACACCCCCTGGTAACGCCCACACCCCCTGGTAACGCCCACACCGCCTGCTAACACCCACACCCCCTGGTAACGCCCACACCCCCTAGTGACGCCCACACCCCCTGGTAACGCCCACACCGCCTGCTAACACCCACACCCCCTGGTAACGCCCACACCCCCTGGTAACGCCCACACCCCCTGCTAACCCCACACCCCCTGCTAACACCCACACCCCCTAGTAACGCCCACACCGCCTGCTAACACCCCACCCCCCCCACACCCCCTGGTAACGCCCACACCGCCTAGCGTAGCTATGTCATTTGGCTCCGCCAACAGCGTAGCTCAGTTTCAGATACTGGAAGTTTTTACTCTGTGTCGGTTGCCATGTTTCATTAATGTTTGTCTCCAGATAAAGAGGAGGTTCAGAGGAAGAGGCAGAAGACTTTGCCGAACTTCCAGGACTTCAGCGGACATGGAGGAGGAGGAGGCGGGGGGCTGTACCGAGGTGGAGGAGGTCCGGCTTCAGGAGTAGGAGGTCCGGGCTCAGCAGGAGGAGGTGAAGTCAGGTTGATGAAAACCACCGTGTGAATTATTTCTGGAGTCTGATTATCTGACTGATTCTTCTGCAGGATACTACCAGGGTTTCTCCGCCTACAGTTATGGAGGAGCAGGAGGAGGATTCTCCTCAGCGTACTCAGCTGGTCTTGGAGGAGGCGGCGGCGCAAAGCATGGTGGGAAATCTAACCAACATCTCCCTGAAATTAGCTGGTTGTCTTCATTTTGTATATGCGACCTAATGGGCAACTACAGTCTAAACTTTAAATAAAAACTGACACCAAAAACTGAAATGTTGATAAAATAGTGAATGGAACAGTGAATTTCCTCAATTTTTGTCTCGTTGGCCTATGTGTTGATGCGTGGTTTAGCAGAAGCTAATGCTAATGTCTTAAACCAACATGTTATTTAGCGGAAACTAATGCTAATGAGATCTGACTCCATTCAATACTGTTTAAAACAAGTAGCATCCAAACCAATGTTAGCTTTTGATTTTAATCGGTCATTGTTTAAACTACAAAAAGGGAAAACCTCAGTCAGAGGTTTTGTCTCATTGGTTTGTGCGATCAGCAAGGAAACACAGCATCAGCAGAACCGAAGTGGATGTTCTGACCCAAACGTGGTTCTGTTAAAGCTTTGCAGAGTGAAGCTGCAGACGACAGCGGCGACGACAGCGACCCAGACAACGACCCGGCGTCGGGCGCTGTGCTGCGAGGCTCCGCCCCGTCCGAAGGCTCCAGTGTGGATCCAGGTTTGTTAGTTTAAGACGTTAGCTGCGGTTAGATTACAAATTTGCTGAACTATATCAGCCAATCAGAGAAGGCGTTGGCGTGTCACTCAACCTTTGGAGCAACAAGATCCGCTTACTTGGCGTGTGCCGTTTTGGGGGAATTGTAGTCGGCTATTTTACAGAACTACTATGTATTCAACAGGTTGTAATGACTGAAGTTTTTATGAGAGCTCTGATGGAGCTGGCTGCACAATGTCTGGAAAATAAAAAAAACAGAAACGAACATGAAGAACACCACTTCCTGTTGTCTTCTTTGGCGTTTCCACCAGTAGTAGTAACATCCAGCTGCTGATCATCCACGCTTGTCCCCTGTGGGGCTGCCCGGGGAGCTGCTGCCTCTCCAGGGTCAACAGGAGAGAGGCGGGGTCACCTGGGCAGGTCACCAGTCCATCGCAGAGCAACACAGAGACACACAGGACAAACAACCACACACTCACTAACGAGAATTCAGAGAGACCAACTAGCCTGACTGTCATGTGTTTGGGAGAACAGGCAGAAAAACCCCGGGCTGGGAATCGAACCCAAAACCTTGTTGCTGCAACAGTGCTACCAACTGTTTTAATTACAGCTTTATGAAATATGATACGACTGAAGAAAAACCTCAACCCCAGCAAAAAACTTTCCTAATTTCAGTTTGTGTAACTTTATGGCTTTCGGAAACGCAGCTGGTCATGTGATCAGTGATGTCATCGCTCTGGTTCTGATGTCTCTGCAGACGAGGCGCTGATGGAGGCGACCCGCAGGCAGCTCGACGCTCTCTTCCGATACTCCATCACCGGCGACTCGGCGTACCTGCTGGCTCCACAGCGCCCCCTGATGGCGGCACAGGACGAAGACGGAGACACGTCAGTGCACACTCACACACACACACACACACACACACACACACAGAGACTGCGTGACGCTGGGCTCACTCCCGCTCTGCTTTGCTGCAGTGGGCTGCATCTGGCGGTGCTGCACAGCCAGCAGGAGGCGCTGGCGAGTCTGACCCAGGTGGCGTCCGCTCTGACGGGAGAGGAGGTGCTCAACATGAGGAACCACCTGTACCAGGTACCAGGCCCTGCAGGGATCAGGGACACGGTTTCAGGGAGAAAGAAAAACCAGGAGGAGGTCCTGCTGGAGGCTTTCTGCTGTTAACCATGAGATTTATTCAGAAACAAAGTGTCACCTACCAGGTTCAGTTAGGATCAGATTAGGGTCCAAATCCAGCAGATAACCCAGATTTATGCAAAGTACAAAATGGTCTCTAAAGACCAGAGAGGCAACACCGCTAACAAAGAAACTAGTTGTGCCAACTTTGAAAAACTAATTGCAAACACTAGTTCTGCTCACGCTAAAGCTGCACCAACATGGCATTCAGTGGAAGCTAATGCTAAGTCTGGGAAGAAAATGTTTCCAAGGTTAAATCGCTACCCTCTGACCTCGCCTACATTTCCCAGACTCCTTTGCACCTGGCGGTCATCACTCAGCAGAAGCAGGCGGCCGAAGTGCTGCTGCTGGCTGGTGCTGACCCGACTCTGACGGATCGCCACGGCAACACAGTTCTTCATCTGGCGGCGCAGCAGGAAGGAGACGGGATGGTGGAGCTTTTACTGCGACGCAGAGAGTTGAGAGAGCTGCTGCAGTTCAGCAACACAGCAGGTTGGTGCGCGCACACACACACACACACACACACACACAGCAAGCTCACACTCTCCTGCTCACCCTCAGGTCTATGTGCCATCCACCTGGCGGTTCTGGCCAATCGGCTGTCGGCACTCAGGGAGCTCCTGGTGGGCGGGGCCGACGTGGAGGCTCAGGAGCGCAGCGGCGGACGCACCGCGCTGCACCTCGCCACAGAGACCGACAACGTGTCGCTGGCCGGCTGCCTGCTGCTGGAGGTTCGAACCGACCAATCGCGGCACAGGCTGTCTCTGATTGGCCGCTCAGACCCAGACTCTGCCCTTATGTTGCCAGGGAAACGCCAAGGTGGACAGCTGCACCTTCAACGGCTCCACCCCCCTGCACGTGGCCGCGGGGCGGGGCTCCGTCAAGCTGACGGCTCTGCTGATGGCTGCAGGTAAGGCTGAACACCTGGAGACGGAGCAGAACATTATGACCCCCTGAGCAACCCGCTGCTTTTTCCTGACCAGCTTAGGAATAAATAAAATATGAAGCAGATTTAGAATAATTCCTAGTTTTCAACGGTTTTTAGTAATTAAAATCTGAAAAACTTGGAGTGCATCTGGAATGCTTTGGGGAAAAACAACAACCAGCTGGAAGTTTTTATCTCCAGTGGTTCTGGTTCTGATTCTGGTGGAACCCAGCAGATCCTCTCTCTCACAGGTGTCAAACTCGAGGCCTGGGGGCCAAATCGGGCCCACCACAGCTATTTATGTGGCCCTGTAGATACACTAAAACTTTAGGGTAACAGTTATATGTTATTTTATCAGGCAAATAAAATGTATTTTTATTTGTATAAGACGAAATTACAAACATGGAAAGATTCTGTAAAGTATTAGTTTAACGAATCGTTTTGTCAGCCTGTTCTGTCTCAAGCTTAAGGACTATCATGACCTTCATGTGACCTTGGCGTGCCCTCCTGCCTCCAGGTGCCGACCCGCACAAGGAGAACTTTGAGCCGCTATTCATCAGGGACGAGGAGGACGAGGAGGACAAAGAGGATGAAGGCTACATCTCAGGAACCACTCCAGTCAACATGGCTGCCTGCACTGAGGTAGGTCTGGGAGTGTGTGAGCATTGGGCCAGGACTGGGTCAGAACCCTGAGAGTCTGTGTTTGCAGGTTCTGGATCTACTAAACGGTCAGGAGTACGAGCCCACGAGCCAGCGAGCCTTCATCCCGCCACAGGGTGAGCCTCGTCTTCCTTGTCCTCCTTCTCATCATGGCCTCTGCCCTCACTGTGTGTGTGTGTGTGTGTGTGTGTGTGTGTGTGTGTGTGTGTGTGTGTGTGTGTGTGTGTGTGTGTGTGTGTGTGTGTGTGTGTGTGTGTGTGTGTGTGTAGGCGACCTGTCAGTTCTGGACGTGCAGGTGAAGCGGGCCGTGTGCAGCGCTCTGGAGGCTGAAGGATGCTGGGAGAACCTGGCTCACCATCTGGGCCTCGGCATCCTGAACACGGCGTTCCGGCTGAGTTCAAACCCAGCCAGAACCCTGCTGGAGAGCTACGAGGTAATGGCTAGTGGCAGGCTAACAACCGCCTAACAGAGGGCTAACAATCGCTAACAGAGGGCTAACAACCGCTAACAAGGGCTAACAGCGGGCTAACAACCGGCTAACAGCGAGCTAACAACCGCCTAACAGAGGGCTAACAATCAGCTAACAGAGGGATAACAACCTGCTAACAGAGGGCTAACAACCTGCTAACAGCGGACTAACAACCGCCTAACAATCAGCTAACAGCGGGCTAACAATCAGCTAACAGCGAGCTAACAACCTGCTAACAGAGGGCTAACAACGGCCTAACAGCGGGCTAACAATCAGCTAACAGCGAGCTATCGTCAGCTGTAAGAGAGGAAATATTCTTTGTTGTTTTTGCGAAAGGATTCTTGGCACGTCTTTGGGTCAAACTGACCTGACAGCCTCCCTTCCCTTGAATGCGAAGGGAAGGATCCTGTTTGGACAGATCAGAACAACAACCTGTGAGGAATTGGTTTATTCTGCAGTTCTTAAATGGCGCAGATGTTGAGGTCAAGAGGTTCCAAATATTTTCAAGGAAGTCCAACACTGAATGTAGGGATGCCAGGGATCCTTATGTAAATCAAGGATGGTGATGCTATTGGTCCAAACTTTCCAACTTACACCAGTAGAGTTAAGATTCTATAAAATAGGGTGATGTTAGGAATTCGGGGAGATTTTTGGTTTTTGTATTGACGAAGCTGTAAGACGAATCCGTGGAAGAGTGTAATAAATCTCCATGCCCAGCAGCAAGAACTTCGTCTCCGAGTGTTATTTAGCCACCGTTCAATTCTGCTACACCGCCTGGCCCATCGGACCAAGGAACATCATGGCTGTTGCCACGGTTACGTGTTTGACTCCTGGTGCAGCTCTCATCTCTGTCCCGTTGAGAATGGCCTCTGAACTGCTGCCCTAGGGGGCGCCGTTCGTAAAGTTACACATTGATGATGTGATCTGAGTTATTGAGTCTGTTATTTATAGTTTCACTTTTACAGGGTTCAATAAATATATAAATGTTGCATGATATTTTGTGAAAAAGCTTAAAATTTAGAATGAAATTATGACATTTCTAAATAAATGACCTGGTGAAAATATGACTGAAAAATCAAACCTCCATGTTTTCCTCCAGTGTCAGTTTAAATGATTAATTCTGTGTAACTATGAACGTCGCCCCCTGCTGGCCGATCTGGGCAGCACGCCCCCTGCTGGCCGATCTGGGCAGCACGCCCCCTGCTGGCCACATTTTCTTCAGCTGATACAGGAGGAAGAATCATCATCGTCATCATCATCAACTTCCTCTGATGGTGGTTCTGATGTTTGGTTCTGCAGGTTTCTGGAGGGACTGTTTCGGACCTGCTGGCTGCTCTCCGGTCGGCAGGCGGCTGCAAAGCGCTGAGCATCCTGGAGGAGGCGCTGCGCCAGAACCCGGACACGGCAGAGGAGGTCCAGAACCCTCTGGTCCAGAACCTGAAGGCGGACCTGGGGAATGACAGCGGCGTCTGCGACAGCGGGGTGGAGCTCTCCACGGCGTAGCGCTCTGATTGGCCAGCATCCTCATCCTCCTCTTCATCACTCAAAGATTCTACGTATTTCAAAGGTCAGGCCCGAGTTGGACCGGAACCGGACCGGGTCAAATCGGACAGCTGAACTCTGATCTCTACTGACAGGACAGAAAAGCTGCTTCCTGTTCCTTCCCAGAACCGATGGTGCTACAAACCCTGACCAGGTCCAAACGGGTCGGAACCTCCTTGCTACAATCGGATTAAAACCGCCTTCATTTGGGTCAGAACCACATGATCAGCAGGGAGAGTCACAGCATCTGGATGCTCATGAGAACATTCTGGACCCAGTTCTACTGGTCCAGATTCAAACCCAGAACCAGGCCAACGGAACCAGAACCAGAGGGGATTATTCTGCCATGTTCCATCTGAAACCTCCAGATTTAATCTCAGATGTCGTTAATCTGACCCATCAGTCTTAAAGCTGGATTAACAGTAAAACCAGCCAATTAATTCACTTACAACAACTCGCGCTGGTTTTTAGTGTAAATTTCCACTAAAAGTATCAGGAAAATTTCAGATCTTTTTGTTTTTACATCATTTTCCTTCCTACAGAAAAAAACTGGCTTTTTTCCTCAATTTTCTATTTTAAATCTTAAAAAGAGAAATAAAAAGCCAGTCCTTTAAAAATGATAAGATTATATTAGATTTTTTAAAAAAGTTGTAACTTTTGTGGCTGGAGCTAAAACATCTTCATCATCAGAACCAGAACCAGCTGTTCTGGACCTGCAGACCGGTCTCATGTTTTCTGACTCCAGAATGTTCTGTTGAGCTTCTCCACAGCTTGAAGTTCCTCTGTGGACCTGGTTCAGGACCGGCCGGGTTCAGGACCCGGTTCAGGACCGGCCCGGTTCAGGGCCGGGTTCAGGACCGGCCGGGTTCAGGACCCGGTTCAGGACCGGCCCGGTTCAGGACCTGGTTCAGGACCGGCCGGGTTCAGGACCTGGTTCAGGACCTGGTTCAGGACCTGGTTCAGGACCGGCCGGGTTCAGGACCCTGTTCTTTTCCTCCCTACATGTTTCAGGATTCATTTCTGAAAAGATTCAGTTCTTTTTCATGAACTGAACTTCCGGTTTCTTCCTGGACAAAGAAAACCACAGGGGATTGTGGGAAATGCTGTCCATGTGTTTGCATCCCTGTTTCCACATATTTATGTCCCGCCTGCGCTGTACAGTTCATCGTCATCAGTAACTGGTTGTTAATTTTTTTAAATAAAGGTTTTTTTATATTTTGAGGCTGTTTCGGTTTTATTTACCCGACCAGAACCGATCAGCCCCGTCTGCTGGACATGAAATGAAACCAGAACCAGTGTCCATTTGTTCATCTTTATTGAGAAAAACCGTCACAGAGCGATTAGTTGATCGGTTAGCCGCCGGAACTGGATCCGGATCCGGATCGCCTTCAAGTGCAAAAAGTAAAACCAGGAGAACGGATCAGATGATGAACTAACGCTCTCCTCTAAAGACACAAACCTAGGAACTGAAACAGCTTTTCTCTTTTAAAAATAGACACAGAGTTCTGAGCAGCACGGGAACCAATCACTGACATGCATGAAGAGGCGTTGCCGGCCGGTTCTGCTAGGCCGGGCCAGTCCGGTCCGCTCTGAGGCTGCGGCTCGTGTCTCTTGCAGACGGACAGACGGGGGTGGGAGGGAACAGCATCACAGTTCAGGTTGAGACGAATGGAAACGTGAACAAACTGGAGGGAAAGGTGGGCGGAGGGGCGTGGCCATGCGCGGCGGTCTGGCGGGTCACATGGCGTATTTCTGGGTCCAGTCCTGAGCTGTCTTGTTGTACCTGCAGGAGACGAAACAGACGGGGTCAAAGACACGGTCTGGGCAGAAGAGGAGAAAGTTCTGAGAAAAACGATCGAAATCACATCTGGAAGCGACAACCAGATGTTTCTCAGTTTGTTATGTTACTGCTGATATATTCATAGAAAGTTGAATGGAAGGAAAAAAGTCCACCAACACCTGGGAGAACTGCAGCCTTGACACGATTGAGAAACAGAATCGGTTCAGGAATCTGGTGGAGCTTCACCGGATTCCCCGTGCTGCTAGCAACCGGGCTACTACCGAATGGATTGCTAGCAAACTGCATGCTTATAGCAATTGGGCTACTATCCACTGCACTACTAGCACCTTGCTTGCTAGCAATGTCTATGCTAATGAGTCAGTAGATTCCATCTGAAGAGCATAAATTAGAAGTTTAAAAGTGAAAGTAGTCCACAAAAATTGGAATTTGCTCAAGAGGTTCTAGTGCCAATTGGACCTCACCGAGAAGTTCTGCTTCAGGTTCACGATGGAACCAAGTTTCATCAGCTGTTAGCATCACGCTAACTGAACTGGATCCAGGTTGATAGGAACCAGAGAAACAGTTTTAACAGCTGGCCGTGTGTGTGTGTGTGTGTGTGTGTGTGTGTGTGTGTGTGTGTGTGTGTTCACACATGTGTGCGCGCGCCAACCCACCTGACGGGGTCTGTTTTGTAGATGCGGGCGATCTCTGGCACTAGTGGGTCGTCAGGATTCGGGTCACATAACAGAGAACAAATGGACAAAAGAACTGCAGAGAGAAAGCAGAGACCAAATTTGGACCAGAACCACTGCCACTGTAACTAGCAGAACCTCCCTGACTGCTGCTAGCTGCAGCTATCAGCGCCACCTGCTGCTCAACATTCACCAACAAAACATCAACATCCTGATTTTGATTTATTCGAATCATTTACACTTTCTGATGTTTTTCTTCCCATCTTTGTCTATGATGCTCCACTCCGCATAAAATTTAACCAATTTGTTTAACCATGTTGATTGTTTTCTCTAATTTTGATCTGTCATTGTTGATGCTGTAAATTGTTCTAAATGGTCTAATTTTCCATTTTAGCACCTCTGTAATAAACTAAACACACATTTCATTATGAAACAAGTTTAGTAGAAAACTGACCTTTAGTTATTATAGGTCTGAACATTTATCACCTTAGAAGACAACATCTAAAGATTTGAATTGATTCATTATTTTCTATTAAAATTTTGTTTTGGGACAAAAACGGGTTAAACTGCGTCAAACAGAAAATAACTGACATGTATTTCTGCATTGTGATTTTAATTTACTTTTACTTTGAAAGGCTTCAGTGAAATGTTTAGCCTAGGAACCGAATGAGATCCTGCAGGGGGCCACAAACGGCCCCCAAACCACAGCTTGGACACGTCACTGGAGGAAAACATCTGATGATGAAATTCTGTCACATTTCAGGGCTGAAAGAGTAACCGGGTCTGTTCGGGTTGTGCCGGTTCCGGTCCGGTCCGGTTCCGGTCAGGTCGTGCCGGTTCCGGTCCGGTCCGGTTTCGGTCCGGTCCGGTTTCGGTCCGGTCCGGCCGCTCACCTTTAGAGATGGTGAGCGCCGGCGACCACTGGGACCGCAGGATGTCCAGGCAGATGCTGCCGTTGCTGTTGATGTTTGGGTGGTAGATTCTGGTGGTGAAGGCGACCTGGAAGAGGAGCAGACAGATCGGGTCAGAACCGGCGCCGACCCGGGCCGGGACGTCCGGGCCGCTCTCACCTTGGGCGGCTTGAAGGGATAATCGGTCGGGAAGTGGATGGTGAGGAAGAACACGCCGCCCTGGTACGGACTGTCGGGCTGCAACAGAACCAGAACCGCAGCGTCAGTCCGGGTCACGAAACAAGCAGAGTCCTGATCCGGATTCTGGTTCTGGTACTTACCGGACCCATGATGGTGGCCTGCCAGTGGAACACTGAAAACAGCAGAGCAGAATTAGATGAGCAGCAACAGAACAGAACCCAACAGAACCGGCCGGATCCGGGCAGAGCCAGCTGGATCCGGACAGAACAGAACCGGACGGAACCTTACTGTCTTCGCCGACGGGCCCGGCTGAGCATTGGGCCGGAGGGTCTCTGGACAGGTCCGTTAGCTCCTGCAGGAACAGAACCAGAACCACAGGTCAGAGGTCAAAGGTTAACGCATGAAGGAACAAGATTCCGGGTCGGATCAGAACTCCTCTCATCCCAGCAGAACCACAGCTTTGATACCAGCAAACAGAACCGGACTAACTCGTCTACTGGTTCTGATCCATTCAGAACCACCAAACCAGAACCAGTTGGAGGTTCTGCTCCAGTCTGAACATTAGTAACCAAACTGGGTCGGACCGGGTCGGGTCGATGCGTGAGCAGCAGAAGCTATATTTACCCTGACAGGGACCGGATCGGGACAGGCCGGTCCGCGGGTCGGCTGCTTATAGAACCAGCCGGGTCGGGTTTCCAGCCAACCCGTGTGTGTGTGTGTGTGTGTGTGTGTGTGTGTGTGTGTGTGTGTGTGTGTGTGTGTGTGTGTGTGTGTGTGTGTGTGTGTGTGTGTTGGTATGTGACACATCGGATCAGAACACAGATTGTCTTTCAGGTCCAGCCGGGTTCAACAGGTAGAGGTCCGGTCCGGTGGGTCGGGAATTCCCCTCTGGAGGTCCAAACATCTCAGCTGGACATCCAGAGGTTCTGCTGGGACGGAACCACCGGGTCACATGACCTGATTCCATATTTGGTACCGTGACAGTAACGTCCAGGTCCAGATGAAGCTCCAACCAGCCGGTCGTCCTTAGAAAGACCCAACAGAACCAGACCGGATTCTGTCGGTATGAGGTTCTGATGGATCATCTTTGAACCAAAGAGAGACGTTTGGACCTGCAGCTGGACCACTGGGAGGACTGGTTCTGTTAGGTCTGTTCACCTGCAGCACCTGTTGTGGAGCTGGCCTGTGATTGGTCCATAGCTGAAAGGAGGCGGGGCTACAGACTAGAGCTGATGCTCATGGTTCCACATCACTGAGAAGAACCGAACCGAGCCGAGACCTGAGTTTGCTTCATTAGCAGAAGTGGTTCAGGCTGAACAGAACCACCGAACCTTCTGGACCGAATCTGGGCTGACATCTCAGAACCTGACCCGCAGCAACAACCCAGGGTTTTCCCTCCGTCCAGAACCGAACAGATACCGGCCAGTTGGAAGAGCAGGTCAACACCAGATACAGGCACCGAACCGAACCGAACCGGCCGGAGGAACAGGCTAACAGCAGCCAACAGCGCTCTGGGAAACAGGCTGAAGTTGGCTTCTGATTCGCAGCCGCTTTAACCGGTTCTGGTTCTGAACTACTGAGAGTGGATTGCTCTGAACCCATTCCTGGTGTTTCCATCTGCTTACTTCAGGTCCCATTAAAAATAGTCCAAATTATTATAAATTATTTAATAAAACTCTTTAAAAGAAAGTTTATAATTTCTAAATCGGGAACTAAAAACGAATAGAACCAGATTTAAAACTATTTGGTCTGTTCAGACCTGGACCGAACCGGACCGTTCTGTAGAACCAGAGTTTCTGATCAGTGGAAGTTTTAGAAACTGTTACATCATTACACACCTTAAAATGTAACATTTAAAGTTTTTGTGACCAGGCTTCAGGTGTTGGATCACAAGCCGGGTTCTCCAGAATCTGTAGTCTGTGTGTCATAACTCGAGTCAGGTTGGACCGCTCTGAGTGTTTTGGGTTTTGAACGACAGCTGATCAAATCTGGGCCTGAACCTTTAAAAACTGTGGAATGGCCCTTTACTGAAGCACCGAATCAGAAGCTGACTTCGGCGTTGAGTTCTGAGGCTCATGATAAAGCTAAAACAAGCCGAGAGTTACCTTAGAAATCCGTTTTAAAGCCATTGTGTCTGTCAGAAGGGACCGGCTGTCGAGGAGGAAGTGGCGGAGGAGGAGGAGGAGGAAGAGGAGGGCAGGCCAGTTAGCTGACGCTGACTAACTAGCATCTAGGACTCTGCTAGCTCCTGTGTTTCGCTGCACATGCGCTGCTTGGACTGAACTGGGTTCCCGTTAAATGTGTTCCTGTTTCACCCACCAACAGTCCGTTAGCCCCGAACTCACACTGAGACCCCACAAACAAACCGGACCGACCCCAGCGGCTCAAAATGTCTTCCGTTACACACAGCAGCTGTCAGAGCACCGGGACAGGAGGTCTCACTCTGACTGAGATTCAATAACCGAAAGCAGGAGGTCTCACTCTGATTGAGATTGATTCCACTAAAAGATGGAGGAGGTCTCACTCTGATTGAAATATGATTTATTTCATTTTCCCTTCTCTCTCCATTTGCCTGTGCAAAGGGAAAAGTACTAAAAGATGCCAAGAAATACAGAAAAGAACATGGAAATAAAGTTTCTTAGTGAATGAAATCAGATAAAACCCATAGGGAGAAATTACTGAAGACACATCCATTCAAAAAGATAATAAACTTATCAGATGAAAACATTTAGTTAAAAATAACATTTAAAAAAATGGCAACCGTCTTTGGGAAGAAATGTTGCAGCCTGAAATTTATCTGTAAGTCCTTTCCTTGTTACTTTTGTTTTTGAAACAGCTTCAGATTGCTCAGTCCGTGTAATCTTAATTCCTCTTCTACTCTCGAAATGAAGAGAGAAGAAGAAGAAGGCAAATTGTTTAGGTGAACAATTCTTCTTCACCTAAAGATCAGGTGAGAAAGTTAGACAAACACTAAATGTGCTTCAGTGCAGCAGACTCAAAATGTAACTAACATGTAATAACAAGCTTATTCCAGTGTGCTTCATTCATTGTCTAGAAATACATCTTCTTGTTTGGATATTACTGATGGACATTATATCATCAAACAATGAGAAAAACATAAACAATATCTTAGAGAAGCATAACTCAGAGGAAAATAACATCTTTATTGATCAAAAGGCTACAGAAATATGAAAACACAAAGACAATTTCTAATGCAGTTTTCATCAAATGTTGTTGTGTTCACTCGCTTTCATATTTGAATGGTACATGCTAAAAGCAACATTGATTAACAATGCGCGTGGGTGTGATGTCATCAGAGCGTGTGTGATGTCATCAGAGCGCCATCTTCAGCACGGTGCGTCTCTCACAATCAAAATGTCTGCATTTTTCTCCCTGAACAGAAAAAAGCAACATTTTTATTTCACAACAATAAAGTCAAATGTCTGTTTGATTTAACCCAGATTATGAATAGAAAAAAACTTTATTGTCCCATAGAGGGAAACTTGAAGCGAGATACATAAGGCTGCAGGGAAAAGTTTTTAAAAAATGGTTCAAATATATCAAAAAACATAACTAACAACAGTAATAATAATAATAATAAATGTATTAATAATATACTGTACAAGACATATATGTAAATTTAAACTGTTTGTTTTTACTCAATAAAATGCTTGAATGTCACTAATCTGATCATCTCAGCTTGTTTGATCATTTTATTGTATTTTATCTTTTGTTCTTTTTTAAAATATGCATTTCTGTGAATATTTATTCATATTTTTAAAAACAGACTGACGACTGGAGCAGGTTCTGCTCTCAGTGAACCCAGAAGAACAGAACCAGAACCAGGTCTGTCTCCGTGGTAACGGAACCAGGTCTGTCTCCGTGGTAACGGAACCAGGTCTGTCTCCGTGGTAACGGATTCTGAGGAGAAAACTCCCTTGCTGAAGGTTTGTTTTGGACAGATTGGTCTGTTTTTCTACCTGTTTGCTATGTACACAGTTTTTATTTGGAAAGTTGCAGTAATAAAAGCGTCCAGTAAATCGTTCTGTGTTCCTGTGAGTTGGATCCGCAGAACGTTAACAGTGTGATCTGCTGGTGAACTCACAGTCGCTGGACGCACAGCGAGCATTCGTTGGGGTAAGAGACGCCGTCGCTGCCACACACCGGGGAGTAATTCAGTGGACACGCCTGAGTGACGCTCATCCCAACACAGGAGGGCTGCAGAACGGAACCAGGTTAAAAACATCACAACATCAGGAGCCAAACTCAGGAGTTCTGGTTCTGGTTCTGGTTCTGGAGGCCAGAATGTCCAGGGTATTTACTCTGATGGTTGAGTGTGTTGGTGGAGTTCTGAGTTCTGCTCCAGCTGCAGGTCAGTCATTCTGCATCTGGTCAGGCTTCTTTAGAGGTCATTTCAGAGAAACTCAAGGTCACTATTGACCTGCAAACTGATCCAGAAACTGGTTCTGTCTGTTCAGACTCAACTGGCCTCAGGGTTCTGGTTCTGACCCGTTACAGCAGAGCATATTGAAAGCTATCAATGCTATGCAGATGATTTTCTGCTCTATGTTTCTTTCACTTTGTGGATAAATTCAATTAAATTTTATTGTGCAGCTTATAAATGAGTATTTGAAGAAAATATTTCACATGCAGATACAGAACCTAACTTTGCCAATATGTAATACAGGTAAATACTTTTGGTGTCAAATCATACATAATTAGATCCATAGAAATCAAATTTACTGATATATTTGTTATTTTTAAAGATGGCCGCCATGAGGGTGCCCTAACCCAAGCCCTTGCACTAAACACACTGATTAGATAAAAGTGTTTAGTGTCAAATCACACCAAACACCAGAGAAACCATAAATATTTTATTGCTTCTAGGTTGCCTTTTTCTGGTACCCTTTTTCCAAAATGGCCACCGTGATTTAAATGGAGAACATATCCATTATTACCATTATGGTTATTGTCAGAGAAGAGCACAACTAACCAAAAAGTTAGGCTTAGTAACCACTAAATAGCTAAACAAGAGTCCTAATTATGGTCATGCTAACAGCTAAGCACATGAAAGAATTGGTGAATGCTAGTGCTAACCCCTAAGAATTAGCAGAAGCTGGAGCTTTGGAGACAGTAAAGCTAACAGTAAAGCTAAGAGTAAAGCTAACAGTAAAGCTAAGAGTAAAGCTAACAGTAGAGCTAACAGTAGAGCTAACAGTAAAGCTAAAGGCTAAAGGGTTTGGACATGCAGAGCGCTGCTGTTTTGCCAAAAACAGAGCAACTGAGAATTTGAAGAAACTGACTGAAATAATTCCTGAAAAATTCTCTTGTTTCTGTGATTATTCTGAAATTTAACAAACTGAAATAATTCTGATAAGTTTATTGTGATGTGAGAAAGAGGGAAACATGTCAGTTATAATGATGTGTGTAAACATGCAGTTTGCTCACAGGATGAAGGCGTCTGCAGAACGCTACATGATGATGAAACTGTTTCACATTTCTTCCTGTAATTTATAAAGGGTTTAAATTTTCCAACATGATGATGTTTCTTACCCGCCTGTGGAGCCTGGATTTGTCTTCAGCACCTGGAAAATATAGTTAATGGCTTTTTTGTAGTTTGTTTGCTGAATACAGTCTTATAATTAAAAGGATTTAATTTAAGTCAATTAAACAGCTTAAATAAGTATTTCAGGCCAAAGTTCCTGCTTCTGGTTTTACCTGCGCAGAGGAGAAGAGTCAGAGCGGCGAGCGCCAGGGTCCTCAGAAACATCCTGGATGGATTTTATCCTGAAATAACCACTGTGTCTGATTGGCTGCTGGCTTTTCTGTGCGCAGGTCTGGCTGCTTCGGCCTTTTACGAGTTCGTTGTTGTTGTGACGGCCGCTGCGGCCTTTTGTTCAGGACTTAATCTGCGGATCAACATTCTGTCTGCGATGAAATATCGCTGACAGAGCGAAAAATCTCCCAAGATTGAGGGACAGAAAAACAAGTCTGGCTGAAAGCAGGTCAGAAAGTCAGCAGAAGGATTTAAAAACAGCAATCATTTTGTTTCTTCTTTGGGTTTTCATGAATGTAACAATTCAAAAGTGATTAAAGCACATAAACAGACTTTGTTTAAGCCGTTTCCCACCGTTCTGCTGAATCACCTGGGCTAAACCAGAGACCATCTTCTTTTACTTAAGATACTTTTAAAGCAGCAAAACGTTTCCTAATCAAAATTTTCACCAAAGCAGTGATGGAAGAAACCCGGTTGTGAAAACACGTGTTGAATGTTTGACGTTTTTCCGCCTGACGGAACCGAGATGAAGACGAGTTTAAGTCTGTTATAGTGACTACAACAGATAATAGAATAAAGATAATCCCATTTATTTCTGCTCACAGTCTCAGACAACCAGATTTTAGAGACATGAGGGCAGCGATGTGAGCCGCTCTGAACTTTGACCCCCCCAGTGTTGGACTGAATCATGACCAGGTCGTCATTTTTCCTTCTTTAAACCAAACAGAGATTTAAAGCTGCTGGGAAACCTTGATTAAATTATCATTTCATGGTCAGAAAAAGTAAAAATCAGAAATCTTTGGATTGTTATATTGATACAATATTAAATAAAAGGTAAAATGTAGTTCATCATTTCAAAGTGAAACCTGTTGTACTGTGGTTCAGATCGGCCCTGCTGGCATTTCTGGACAACCAAACTAAAAATTAATCCGGAAATAATGAGTGGTAAGGATAATTAAATACATTGAGAAGATCATGATTTCAATTGATAAGTATAGATTTTAATTAAATCTGAATTTATTTAATACATAATAGTTTATGAAGTTAATCTATTTCTCCTCAGGCGTTCCTCGGAGGATATCAAAAATACATAGAACTTTTCCACAATACTGAAACTTTCTGCTGATATTGGATTTTTACCTCCTCAGGTCCGGTTCTGAAGAATTTGTTGGACGGAATAAATTCTGACATAAATAAACTGAACATTTGGGATGATCAAACAGACACTAATTGTTATTTCTTGATAAAGCTGAAATGATTATTACAGTAAATCCTAGGATATTATCAAATTGATACTCAATGGAAACACATCTTCATGCACTACTCCGTCTGAACTGCAGGTGGCGCCATCGGAGCTCATAGGCTACCCATGAAGCTGGCGGAAATTCATTTGTTTGGAGACAAGAAGAAGAAGAAAGAGCAGCAGCCGCCAGCCGACGTGCTTGTAGCGTCGGTTTGGGTCCGCGTTCCAGGTTCGGTTCGTGGTTCGGAGCTTTCGCGGTTTAGTCTGAGCTGGACCTGAAACATGTACGACCAGGACGAAGGTAAGCAGGAAGTGAGGGAGAGGGCACAGGAAGTGATTACAAACCTCATCGATTAGCTAACGGGTGCTAGCTGATGCTAGTTTAGCTTCAGTGCTCAGAACAAATGAACTGATCAGGAGCTGATCACCAATTCCCGATAACCTGCTCAGCAATGCCGGTCACTTGCGCATGCTCAGTGCGCTCGTTCTGCTCTGCGGCTTTAAAACATTTTATTGAAACAATTAAAGCTAACAGAAGCTAAAGCTAACAGGGACGGTCTGGCTCGGTTCGGGTGACTCCATGGCGGTTTCGGTCCTGATAAAACTTCTGCTGAAAACAAAAATGTGTAGTAAAGTGTTATTACTCTGTTTTCACACATATTCATGAACTTTGAGCTCAGGTTGAGCTCACTGGTCCGTGGCAGGTTCTGTCCTCCTGACCCGCAGGTTACAACCTGTGGTTCCGGTTCTACACAGAGCAGCAGCCTGGCCCAAAAGCAGCATTACTACCATTCAGTGAATTACAATATTATTGCACATTCCGTTTATTGTAGGAGCTTCGTAAAAAGTGATGAATCTTTTCCAGTTTTTATTTCTTTTCCGTTTATAGTTTTTGAAACTATAAACAAACTTAACCCAATTTCAAGTATGTCGCTCTCTATGCTGAAGAACGTTACCATGACAACTGACCGTACTGATCCCAGGCTGCAGGTATTGATCATTGGTCACATCTGTGGCTTGTTTTTATTTGTCAGATAATCAGTATGATGAAGATGATGATGAAATCACTCCTGATCTGTGGCAGGAAGCCTGTTGGATCGTCATCAGGTAAGTTCACCTAAGGTCATGTGACTGTTGCTGTGTTCACTGATCATGTGATCATTAATGATGTTGATCGATCATGGATCAATAACTGAGGTGGAAGATGTTTCTGGCTAACCCACCTTAGAGGTTGAGATTTAATCTCCCAGCTCTTATTTTGAAATCCCCCTCTCCAGCTCTTATTTTGAAATCCTCCTCTCCAGCTCTTATTTTGAAATCCTCTCTCCAGCTCTTATTTTGAAATCCTCCTCTCCAGCTCTTATTTTGAAATCCTCTCTCCAGCTCTTATTTTGAAATCCTCTCTCCAGCTCTTATTTTGAAATCCTCTTCTCCAGCTCTTATTTTGAAATCCTCCTCTCCAGCTCTTATTTTGAAATCCTCTCTCCAGCTCTTATTTTGACGAGAAGGGCCTGGTGCGGCAGCAGCTGGACTCGTTCGATGAGTTTATCCAGATGTCGGTCCAGCGGATCGTGGAGGACGCTCCGCCCATCGACCTGCAGGCCGAGGCGCAGCACACCTCAGGGGAGGTGGAGGAGCCAGTGAGTCCAGAACCAGGAGAGGTGACATCACGGTGACATCATGATGACATCACTGTCTGTGTTTCAGCCGCGTTACCTGCTGAAGTTCGAGCAGATCTACCTGTCCAAGCCGACCCACTGGGAGCGGGACGGCGCTCCGTCCCCCATGATGCCAAACGAGGCCCGGCTCCGGAACCTGACGTAGGTCCACCTGACCCGGTTCCGACCCCGTCCGGAACTGGAGCCCGGTTCTGACCCGTCCGACCCATCTCCTCAGGTACTCGGCGCCGCTGTACGTTGACATCACTAAGACGATCATCAAGGAGGGGGAAGAGCAGCTGCAGACGCAGCATCAGAAGACTTTCATCGGTAAAATTCCCATCATGCTCCGCTCCACCTACTGCCTGCTGAGCGGCCTGACCGACCGCGACCTGTGCGAGCTCAACGAGTGTCCGCTGGACCCGGGCGGCTACTTCATCATCAACGGCTCCGAGAAGGTAAGCTGTGACATCACTTCCCCTCCCCGGTTCCCGACTGGAACCTGAGCTGTCGGCGGTTCCAGGTGCTGATCGCACAGGAGAAAATGGCCACCAACACGGTCTACGTCTTCGCCAAGAAGGACTCAAAGTACGCGTACACAGGCGAGTGCCGGTCCTGCCTGGAGAACTCGTCCCGGCCCACCAGCACCATCTGGGTCAGCATGATGGCCCGCGGAGGACAGGTGAGTCCCGCCGCCGCACGGGCCCTGCAGCCCACAGGCGGCGCTCTCATGGACGCTGCGTCTGCCTCAGGGGGTGAAGAAGAGCGCCATCGGGCAGCGCATCGTGTCCACGCTGCCGTACATCAGACAGGAAGTGCCTATCATCATCGTGTTCCGGGCGCTGGGGTTCGTGTCCGACAGGGACATCCTGGAGCACATCATCTACGACTTCGACGACCCAGAGATGATGGAGATGGTGAGCCGGCTGCCGGCCCGCCGCTGTGTTACCATGGTGACCAGAGAGTCTCAACCCCGCACGCTGCGCCCGCAGGTGAAGCCGTCGCTGGACGAGGCGTTTGTGATCCAGGAGCAGAACGTGGCGCTGAACTTCATCGGGTCCAGAGGCGCCAAGCCCGGCGTGACGAAGGAGCGGCGCATCAAGTACGCCAAGGAAGTCCTGCAGAAGGAGATGCTGCCGCACGTCGGCGTCAGCGACTTCTGCGAGACCAAGAAGGCCTACTTCCTGGGGTGAGTCCACAGCGGCGCCACGCCCGGACCGGTGTGAGAGGCCTGCTTCTGATCTGTGTTTGCCGTTTCAGGTACATGGTCCACCGGCTGCTCCTCGCGGCTCTGGGCCGGCGGGAGCTGGACGACAGGGATCACTATGGCAACAAGAGGCTGGACCTGGCTGGACCGCTGCTGGCCTTCCTGTTCAGGGGGTGTGGCTTCTCGCCCAGCTTCTCGCCCGGCCTCTCGCCCGGCCATCCCTCCTCCTCCTCAGGGTAACTCTAGTTCCCGTCTGCAGGATGTTCAAGAACCTCCTGAAGGAGATCCGGATCTACGCCCAGAAGTTCATCGACCGAGGGAAGGACTTCAACCTGGAGCTGGCCATCAAGACGCGGATCATCTCCGACGGACTCAAGTACTCCCTGGCCACCGGCAACTGGGGCGACGTGAAGAAAGCCCACCAGGCCCGCGCCGGAGTGTCCCAGGTAGGCGGCGCCACGGCCCCGTGCCTCTTGTCTGTCTCCATGGTAACCCCCGCCGCTTTCTAGGTGCTGAACCGGCTGACCTTCGCCTCAACGCTGTCTCACCTGCGCCGAGTCAATTCCCCCATCGGCCGAGACGGAAAGCTGGCCAAGCCCAGGCAGCTGCACAACACGCTGTGGGGGATGGTGTGTCCCGCCGAGACACCCGAGGTAGGTTCCTGCCTGGTTCCCGCCTGGTTCCTGACTGGTTTCTGACTGGTTCCTGACTGGTTTCTGACTGGTTCCTGCCTGGTTTCTCACTGGTTCCTGCCTGGTTCCTGCCTGGTTCCTGACTTGGTTCCTGACTGGTTCCTGCCTGGTTCCCGCCTGGTTCCTGACTGGTTCCTGCCTGGTTCCTGCCTGGTTTCTGACTGGTTCCCGCCTGGTTTCTGACTGGTTCCTCACTGGTTTCTGACTGGTTCCTGACTGGTTCCTGCCTGGTTCCTCACTGGTTCCTCACTGGTTTCTGACTAGTTCCTCACTGGTTCCTCACTGGTTCCTGCCTGGTTCCTCACTGGTTCCTCACTGGTTTCTGCCTGGTTTGCAGGGCCACGCCGTGGGTCTAGTGAAGAACCTGGCCCTCATGGCCTACATCTCGGTCGGCTCGCAGCCGTCTCCCATCCTGGAGTTCCTTGAGGAGTGGAGCATGGAGAACCTGGAGGAGATTTCCCCGGCTGCCATTGCAGAGTCAGTCGCTTCGCTTTGCCTGGAGATCCTGCGTTCCCGGCGTCTTCCTGATCCGTGTCTTCATCCGTGTTTTCCCATTTCAGCGCTACGAAGATCTTCGTGAACGGCTGCTGGGTGGGGATCCACAAAGACCCGGAGCAGCTGATGAACACGCTGAGGAAGCTCCGCAGGCAGATGGACATCATCGTGTCAGAGGTAAGCCCCGCCCTCCTTTCGCCTCGGACACCTGGGGACTAGCCAAACCTTCCCGACGGTCCGATTCTTCCAGGTGTCGATGATCCGAGACATCCGGGAGCGAGAGATCCGGATCTACACGGACGCCGGGCGGATCTGCCGACCGCTGCTGATTGTAGAGAAGCAGAAGCTGCTGCTGAAGAGGCGTCACATCGACCAGCTGAAGGAGCGAGAGTACAACAACTACAGGTGAGCCAGACACACCTGGCCGGGGTGACGGGCCGGCCTCAGCCTCTGATGATCCTCCTGGCGCTCAGCTGGCAGGACCTGGTGGCGAGTGGCGTGGTGGAGTACATCGATACCCTGGAGGAGGAAACCGTCATGCTCGCCATGACCCCTGATGACCTCCAGGAGAAGGGCGTGGCCTACTGCTCCACCTACACCCACTGTGAGATCCACCCGTCCATGATCCTGGGAGTCTGCGCCTCCATCATCCCGTTCCCCGACCACAACCAGGTACCGGCCGGCGGTCCGTCCAGAACCAGGCAGGTTCTTTATGTTCTGACCCGTTTCCCCGCCCAGTCTCCCAGGAACACGTACCAGTCCGCCATGGGGAAGCAGGCCATGGGCGTCTACATCACCAACTTCCACGTGAGGATGGACACGCTGGCCCACGTGCTGTACTACCCCCAGAAGCCGCTGGTCACCACGCGCTCCATGGAGTACCTGCGCTTCCGGGAGCTGCCAGCAGGTGACGCTGCCGCCGCTGGGTTTGACCCGTTACCGGGGTAACGGCGGTTCTGCTGCCGCTGACCCGCGACGACTAATTGGATTTAAAGAGTTTTTATAGGACGTTAGAAATTCATTAATATGTGCAAATAAATAATTTAATTCATTTTCAAAAAGTCAACATTTTATTAGCCAAGTCAAAGATTACTGCAGCGAATGTCTGATCAGATGTAGCAAACGATGCATCTGCAGCTCAAACATGGAAAGTCCAGCCCTCTCTGATGGTTGATCGGCCGATTATTGATCTGATCGATCATTTCATCTCTAGAAGGAAAGTGGTTTTCCTGAAACATGGAATTTTTGTCTTCTGTCGTCCGTCTGTCAGGAATCAACTCCATCGTCGCCATCGCCTCCTACACGGGCTACAACCAGGAGGACTCGGTCATCATGAACCGCTCGGCTGTGGACCGCGGCTTCTTCAGGTGAGGGGCGACCAGAACCTTTGAGGCCCGGTCCGTTTCCATCCTCTAAACGGACCTGCATGTCCCTGCAGGTCTGTTTTCTACCGGTCCTACAAGGAGCAGGAGTCCAAGAAGGGCTTCGACCAGGAGGAAATCTTCGAGAAGCCGACCCGCGAGACGTGTCAGGGTGAGCGCCGGTTCCTGGACGGCTCGGTCCAAACCCGATCCTGGCTCTAACAGACCCCGTTGACAGGGATGAGGCACGCCATCTACGACAAGCTGGACGACGACGGGCTGATCGCGCCCGGCGTCCGCGTGTCCGGGGAGGACGTGATCATCGGGAAGACGGTGACGCTGCCGGAGAACGAGGACGAGCTGGACAGCACCAACCGCCGCTACACCAAGAGGGACTGCAGCACCTTCCTGCGGACCAGCGAGACCGGCATCGTGGACCAGGTCATGGTGACGCTCAACCAGGAGGGATACAAGTTCTGCAAGATCCGGGTCAGCGCCGCCGCCCTGGTTACCATGGTGACCCAGCACCAGACCGCTCACTGATCCCGGTTCTGACCCGCAGGTCCGTTCGGTCCGGATCCCTCAGATCGGAGACAAGTTCGCCAGCCGCCACGGCCAGAAAGGAACCTGTGGGATCCAGTACCGACAGGAGGTAGGCGGGGCCAGAGAGTCTGGATGAAGTAACGAATCAGAGCAGCAGGTGGGGTCAGGACAGGGCAGCTGATCAGCTACAGGTGGGGTCAGGACAGGGCAGCTGATCAGCTACAGGTGGGGTCAGGACAGGGCAGTTTATCAGCTACAGGTGGGGTCAGGACAGGGCAGCTGATCAGCTACAGGTGGGGTCAGGACAGGGCAGCTGATCAGCTACAGGTGGGGTCAGGACAGGGCAGTTTATCAGCTACAGGTGGGGTCAGGACAGGGCAGTTGATCAGCTACAGGTGGGGGTCAGGACAGGGCAGTTGATCAGCTACAGGTGGGGTCAGGACAGGGCAGCTGATCAGCTACAGGTGGGGTCAGGACAGGGCAGCTGATCAGCTACAGGTGGGGTCAGGACAGGGCAGTTGATCAGCTACAGGTGGGGTCAGGACAGGGCAGCTGATCAGCTACAGGTGGGGGTCAGGACAGGGCAGTTGATCAGCTACAGGTGGGGTCAGGACAGGGCAGCTGACAGGTCAGGGTTAATTCGCTCTTCTGGTCTTTAAACGTGACCTTGTGTTTTATTTTGAAGGACATGCCGTTCACCTGTGAAGGAATCACACCTGACATCATCATCAACCCTCACGCCATCCCGTCCAGGATGACAGTCGGCCATCTTATCGAGTGTCTGCAGGGGAAGGTAAACTGGCTCCGCCCACCGCCGAGCCTCTGTGCGTTACGCCCTGAGCGTTGACTGCCAGGCTGTTGCTCCTTTCAGGTGTCGGCTAACAAAGGTGAGATCGGCGACGCCACGCCATTCAACGACGCCGTCAACGTGCAGAAAGTGTCCAACCTGCTGTCCGAGTACGGGTACCACCTGAGAGGAAATGAGGTCAGAGGCCCTGATGCATTCTGGGAGGTTGAAACCTGCCCAGGTGACCCAGGTGTGTGACTGTGGCTGTGTCACCAGGTTCTGTACAACGGCTTCACGGGGAGGAAGCTGACGTCCCAGATCTTCATCGGGCCGACCTACTACCAGCGGCTGAAGCACATGGTGGATGATAAGATCCACTCCCGGGCCCGCGGGCCGGTCCAGATCCTGAACCGCCAGCCGATGGAGGGCCGTTCCCGGTGAGTTCCCGCCCCTCGCCGCCTCAGGTGAGTCCGCGCCGCGCTAATGCCACCCGTCTCCCCAGCGACGGCGGGCTGCGTTTCGGGGAGATGGAGCGGGATTGCCAGATCGCCCACGGCGCCGCCCAGTTCCTCCGGGAGCGTCTGTTCGAGGCGTCCGACCCGTACCAGGTCCACGTCTGCAACCTGTGCGGCCTGATGGCCATCGCCAACACCAGGACGCACACCTACGAGTGTCGGGGCTGCCGCAACAAGACGCAGGTACACCCGGTTCAGAACCGGCCGATCGCTGCCTGCGCCCCGGTTCTGACCCGTTTCTGGTTCTGATCAGATCTCTCTGGTCCGGATGCCGTACGCCTGCAAGCTGCTGTTCCAGGAACTGATGTCCATGAGCATCGCTCCTCGAATGATGACCTCATAGAGGGCTCAGCCAATCAGCTGCAGACCAGGAAGTGACATCAACGTGAAGAGGAGAAACTAGACCTTTGTTCTTTTTGTTTCAGTAAATAAATGTGTTTTTCTAACGAGCGTGGTTCGGTCCTGATTGGTCCAAACACATTGTCATGGCGACAGACGATGGCTTGGATCCAACATCATCATGGCAACAAGGTGGGAGTCACAGCCGAGTGCCAACGTGGAGGTTCAGGTCTTCATTTACATCCTTTCTCCCCGACGGCAGCGCCTCGGGCCGATTTCCAAGGTTGAGAGGCGGGGTCACCTGGGCAGGTCAGGGGTCACCTGGAGAGGTCAGGGGGTCACCCGGGCAGGTCGGCAGACCATCACGAGGCTTTTCATTCATATAAAAAACTTTTTAAGAAACTGTTTAGGGTTTATTTCAAACGTAAAAGAGGAAAAGAAAGGAAGAGACGGGCAAAAGTTTGAAGGGGAAAATGGAGGTAAGGATGGAGAGAATGTAAGACGACAAAGTCTGAGACCGAGAAACCATGGCAACAAACATCCAACCGTCTCTAAACGGTTTGTGGTGGTAATTAATAGAAGATGCATCATGAATCCAAAACCTGGGACTTTGTGTTTGACACGACATTATGGGTCAGAGGTCAGGTTTGGGGTTGAGCTGTGAAATTAGTTCAGGTCACAGATCTGCTGATTGTTGGGGTCAAAGGTCAGATTGAAAAAAAAACAACAAAATGAATGGAAGTCAATGCAAAGTCCCTGAGAAGACAAGACACTGTGTGTGTGTGTGTGTGTGTGTGTGTGTGTGTGTGTGTGTGTGTGTGTGTGTGTGTGTGTGTGTGTGTGTGTGCGTGTGTGTGTGAGGTGAACCTAAATTATAAAACGTGAAAAGCTTCGGCATTTAA
Organism: Poeciliopsis gracilis; assembly: GCA_911649635.1. Lineage (NCBI taxonomy): Eukaryota > Metazoa > Chordata > Actinopteri > Cyprinodontiformes > Poeciliidae > Poeciliopsis > Poeciliopsis gracilis. The sequence goes on from CAJVRI010000557.1 coordinate 4,080,331, forward strand.
ACATGATTTTAAGAACTTGAGAAAATCTGGAAGTGAGATTTGTTTATTTGCAGTAAATAATAAAGTTAACTCCTAAAAGTTCTGAATCACTTTTTCTATTGCAAATAAACAGCCTGGTTTATTAAAGTTTCTGGCTGAACCATTTCCTCTCCATCAGTCAAAATTAGCAACACGCTTTAGCAAAACTCAGCAACTTTCAACTGAACCAGGACAGAAATGGGTTGGAGCCCCAAAGACTCCAACCTCACTGTGCAGTGACGCATATGAACCTGTTGGGGGCGTTATACTCTTATTTCACATTGTGTTCTTGGAACATGGTGGAAAACAAAATGGTGGAAGTTAATGCTGTAGCATTAGCTTCTGCTGAATACCAAGTTGGGTTAGCATCTATTAAATGTAACATAAGTACTAAAAGGTGGCCTGAAACATTTTGGTGCAAAACTTGATTTATTCTGGAAAGCGGAAGTCTTTTATTTTGATGAATGGTTAACAGGATCTGGTTTTGTCTTCTGTTGATTTCGGTTGCTAGGAAACAAACTGCTGTTACCGGTGTTAGCTGTCGCTGTTCAATAAAGAACTGAACAGAAAATGAACAGCAAACACATCAGAGCCTCCGTTTTGATTTAAAAATCTTTCGCTACGTAATAATTGTGTTGCTATTGCAAGTTAGTACATTAGCATGTTGATATAACATGTTAGCATGTTGGGATAGCACATTAGTGGTGCTAATGTTTATGATTAGTGCGTTAGGGTTAGCGCAGCTAGCTTCTTAATTAGCAGTTTCCTCTTATTTTTCTTCAACTTTATTTTGTTTTGCTTTACAGAAACAAAATAATATTCTCATTGTTTCCAGCGATGTGGTGAAATTCATGGTGGATTCTGTGATGCTGAGATGAAAGCATCCCAGACCATGACACTTCCACCTCCATGCAGCTTGGTTTATGTTCTGGTGTCCAAGTAAATAAGAATCATGTTTTTGCAGAGCAGAGTTTCCCCTCCAGGTTTCTGAAGGTGACCTTGTGTAACCTGTGGCGCCTGTCGGCTCCACCCTCTGGTTAAAGATGGAGCGTATAAAGGTGTTGGTGCAGAAACCTTCGGCAGAGCTCTGATTGGGCTGTTGGAGTGTGCGCTAACAAATCACGTTTTCTGTTGGTTTGGAGTTTTTTCTGAAACTGTGTCATTTTAATGTCTTAATATTTTGAATGTTTTAATGGATGCTGCTGTGGCCTCACAGGATTTAAGGTTCTTCTACATCATCCAGCTGCATGACGTCGTCTCAGGTAGTTTATTGGTTTTTATCCATCATATTTTGAGAATTAAAATAAATCATAAGTAGAAGTGTCTGGTTATTGAGATTTTAATATTTGGTGGTTTCAGGCGTGTTGCCTCCTGCAGTCCTTTTCTGGGTGCAGTTAGTAAGTTTCTGTTTTCGGCCCGCCTGGCCTTGCATGTCTTGTGAAGCCGGACTGCCTCCCATTGGAGGTGTTGTTTTCTTCCAGCCGCCTCCCTTTATGACACCAGATGTCATTTATAGCGTAACTGGGAGGTCTGGCCCGGCTCACCTGAACCTGAAGGTTGGGGGAAACTGGACTGCGCTGCTGGTCCAACTTCGCTTCTCTTTAACCTGCAGGCTGTTATGATTAGTTCCATATTTATCCATTCATAAATTGTCTATACACTGACGTGGCCGGAGCTGCTGTTGGTGTTTTCTGTAACCATCCTGTGTTGCTTGGAGAGCCAGACCTTTAATGAAATCCTTTCACTGATGGTTTTAGATCATCTGTGAGTTTGGCAATGATCACAACTCATTGCCAAACTCACAGACCTCGGCATCAGTTCACTCATGTGCAACTGGTTGCTCGACTTCCTGACCAGTCGACCCCAACACGTCCGGGTGGACAATCACTTCTCATCCACCATCATCATAAACACCGGAGTGCCACAAGGCTGTGTGATGAGTCCCTTCCTCTACTCTCTCTTCACCCACGATTGCAGACCTGTCCATGGCTCTAATGCCATCATCAAGTTTGCTGATGACATCACGGTGATCGGCCTCATCAGAGACAACGATGAGGCCGCCTACAGGGAGGAGGTGGACCGTCTGGCTGAGTGGTGCGACAAGAACTACCTGCAGTTGAACACCGAGAAGACCAAGGAGCTCATCGTGGACTTCAGGAGGAACGCTGACCTCCACCCACCCATCCACATCAAGGGAATAGCGGTGGAGCGTGTGAACAGCTTTAAGTTCCTGGGAGTCCACATCTCCGAGGACCTGACCTGGGACGACCAACTGCTCCAAACTCGTCAAGAAGGCGCACCAGCGCCTCTTCTTTATGAGGACCTTGAGGAAGAACCACCTGTCCTCAGAGATCCTCACCAACTTTTACCGCTGCACCATTGAGAGCATCCTCACCAACTGCATCACAGTTTGGTATGGGAACTGCTCTGTCTCCGACCGGAAGGCGATGCAAAGGGTGGTGAAAACTGCCCAGCACATCGCCGGGGCATCGCTTCCTGCCATCAATGACATCTACAGGAAGCGGTGTCTGAAAAGGGCCGGCAAAATCACCAAGGACTTGACTCACCCTGCACACACACTCTTCTCTCTCCTGCCCTCTGGGAGGCGTTACAGAAGCCTACGGACCAGAACCACCAGGCACCGGAACAGCTTCTTCCCCACAGCTGTCACGCTCCTGAACGCCTCCTGACACAAACTATAAGGACTGTCCCCCCCCCCATCCCTGGACTGTTCCCCTCACACACATACACATACAATCTTTATATAATCTGTAAATCTAATTTCCCATTATTTAACCTGTATTATAAAACAACTAATATATATACAATCCATTCTTCATATTCCTGTATATTCTGTATAATCTGTGTAATTTGTATAGTATGTACATAAGCTCTCATTTATATTTATATTGTAAAAAACATTTTATTTATAGCACGTCAATATTCTCTGTTTATATCTTTATACATCTGTTTATAAATATTTATATCATGTATAGCACTTCTGGATAGATGCAAACTACATTTCGTTGCTTGTACATGTGACAATGCAATGACAATAAAGTTGAATTCTATTCTATTCTATTCTATTCTATTTGGGATCTTTTCAGATCTGTAAGCAAACTCATCAGAGACCAGCTTCACTTCACCAGGAATAACAAGCAAGAGGTCTGAGGTTTAAACTTTAGTTATGTGCCGTCGTTGTGAGATGTGCTGCCAGCTCTCTGTCTGTCGGTGATGCACCAGCATGGACCTCGGAGGAGAAGCGAGCAGGACAGACGCTGCGTCACAGCTGCTGCAGCACACAGAGGGAGAGAAGGAGTCGCAGCTGCTGCAGCACACAGAGGGAGAGAAGGAGTCGCAGCTGCTGCAGCACACAGAGGGAGAGGAGTCGCAGCTGCTGCAGCACACAGAGGGAGGAAGGGCGCAGCTGCTGCAGCAGGGAGAGAAGGAGTCGCAGAACGAACAAGACGAGTCGGCAGAGAGAGCGCTGTTTGTTCTTCATAAACTTTTTGCTCGATGCGCCTGCAGCAGGTTGCTGTAGCTCTTGACCCGCCATGCCAGCTCAGAGAACTGAATTTCCTAAATCTGCCCAGAACTGAAGGAGCTTCTGGTCAAGCAGAGAAAGACTCGCCTGGTTTGTGACGACCTCCATCCAGACCACACCTGTTAACAGTCGCGACTCGCTCGTCCTCTTTATTACAACTTGCTCTGGTATTCTCTGTAAATCTGGTATTCTCTGTAAATCTGGTATTCTCTGTAAATCTGGTATTCTCTGTAAATCTGGTATTCTCTGTAAATCTGGAAACTTACTTCCTCTGTTTCCAGGAAACCTGCCCTTCCTGTCTCATGACTCTCTGACTGTTTTATGATTACATAGAAAAATGAAGTAGAATTAAAGCAAAGTTTTCAGGAGACAATAACAGATTGATTTCATTGAGGTTTAAGTCTACTGTTGGGTCTAGATGTCACTTGTTTGATTCATTTTCAAGGTAACTTCATTAATTGTTGTGTTAAACTAAAGTGTCCAGCATAGGGAAGTGGGAGGATCCGGGGTTTTCTTGACCTCCGTCCTCGAGGTCAGACCTTCCTCGGCCAGCCGCCTCCTGCAGCTCTGCGTCCTGGATGTGACCTCACGCTCAGTTGTTACAAAGGCTCAGAATGATCATCTGAACAGAACTCAGGGTTCGGTAGGGAAGGGAAGACGGGCCTGAAACGCTCATTGTGGCTGTTCAGAGCCTGATCGGGGTTCCAGCTACGGATCCTTTCCGTATCTGGACTCACTAAACTGTGGAGGCATCAGGAATCGTCTTTGAGTGTCTTCATCAAAACGTCCCTGAATCCAGGACAGGATCAGGATGAAACGGTTTCCGGGTCCTGGGAGCAAAGTGACGACCTTTTCAGGGTTAAAGGTTGATGAAGGTGGAAAAAAGACCCAAATAACAAGCAGCTCTCTCTGGACACGTCCATCATGTGGGACACGATGGACGTGTCCTCAGGTGGCTCACAGACAGGGTGGCTTGTGAAATAATCCTCTGATGCATTGTGGGTAAATTCAGGGTGTGTTGGTTTGATGACACTCATGCACTGTAAAACATTTGAGCCGACTTCAATTGTTTCTACTGAGCAAGTCTTATATTTTAGACCGAGATGCGAGTCCATTAAAGGTACATTCAATCATTAGTTGTTTTAAATATTTATTCATTTTTCAGACCTCTAAGAGTCGAATAAACTAGAGTTCATAGGTCATCACTAAAACAGCCCTGTTCACACTAAATGTTTCGAAGCAGAATTTATTGTGATGTTAAATTAATTTCAGATCAGAAGTTTTATTGATGCAACTTTAAATAAAAATCTAAATTCCTCCAAAGCAAAAGAAGCTTTAGCTTTACATCCATGTGGGGAATGAACGTTTCTCTTCAACTGGCTCCTTTCCTGAACTCACCAACCCTAACCCCCTAACCTCTAACCCCTAACCTCTAACCTCTAACCCCTAACCTCTAACCTCTAACCTCTAACGATTTGGTTTCAATTTCAGGCTTTTAGCAAAGCTCAGAATTCAAAACCAATGGACCTGAAAAGTTTGTAGATAATTTGTGTACCCACTGCACAGTGGCGCAGTGGGTAGTGCTGTTGCCTTGCAGCAAGAAGGTCCTGGGTTCGATTCCCGGCCCGGGGTCTTTCTGCATGGAGTTTGCATGTTCTCCCTGTGCATGCTGGGTTCTCTCCGGGTTCTCCGGCTTCCTCCCACAGTCCAAAAACATGACTGTCAGGTTGATTGGGCTTTCCAGATTCTCCCTAGGTGTGTGTGTGTGTGTGTGTTGCCCTGCGACAGACTGGCGACCTGTCCAGTGACCCCGCCTCTCGCCCGGAACGCAGCTGGAGAGGCAGCAGCTCCTCCAGACCCCGTTAGGGAGAAGGGTGACGATGGATGGATATGAAATCAACTTCATGAACTAATTATGAAACAGAACCAGAACATTTTTCTCTATTAATTTCATTTTCACAGCAGGAGGTCGACTCGTTTTGTCCCGTCAGATGTTTCACAGATGGCATCTTTACCTCTCCTTCTAAATACCACAGGGTCCTGGTTCTGTTCCTGGTTCTGGATCTGGTTATGGTTCTGGTTCTGTTCCTGGTTCTGGTTCTGGTCCTGGTTCTGGTCCTGGTCCTGGTTCTGGTTCTGGTCCTGGTCCTGGTTCTGGTTCTGGTTCTGTTCCTGTTCCTGGTTCTGTTCCTGGTTCTGGTTCTGGTTCTGGTTCAGACCAGTTTAGCCAGTTCTTCTGAGGAATCAGATGTTGGACTTCTCAGAAATCTCCTCCCTCGGCCTTTTAGGATATTAAAGGAAGAACGAAGCAGAACAGAAACTCGGTGGAAGGAAAACCTCATCTCTTAAAATCCTTTCGATTCTTTCTGCTGTTTGTTCTTCCCAACGAGACCCGACTTCAGGTCAGTAACTGGTTTCTACTGGGACTGATGGTTTGTTCCTTTCTCTCTTTATTTCTAGCTGCTGCTTAGGAGCAGCTGAAGTTAATTAATCTGAAGTTTATTAATCTGAAGTTTATTAATCTGAAGATCATTAATCTGAAGTTTATTAATCTGAAGTTTATTAATCTGAAGTTCATTAATCTGAAGTTCATTAATATGAAGTTCATTAATCTGAAGATTATTAATCTGAAGTTTATTAATCTGAAGTTCATTAATCTGAAGTTTATTAATCTGAAGATTATTAATCTGAAGTTTATTAATCTGAAGTTCATTAATCTGAAGTTCATTAATCTGAAGTTTATTAATCTGAAGATTATTAATCTGAAGTTCATTAATCTGAAGATCATTAATCTGAAGATTATTAATCTGAAGTTTATTAATCTGAAGTTCATTAATCTGAAGTTCATTAATCTGAAGATCATTAATCTGAAGTTTATTAATCTGAAGTTTATTAATCTGAAGTTCATTAATCTGAAGATCATTAATCTGAAGTTTATTAATCTGAAGTTCATTAATCTGAAGTTCATTAATCTGAAGTTTATTAATCTGAAGTTTATTAATCTGAAGTCCGGTCAGCTGACCAAAGGCCTTCAGACCAAACAGGTGAGCTCCAGCAGGTGAACCTGGAGGTTCCATGTTAGGATCCCATTCGTTGTGTTTTCTTGCTTCAGGACAGTTTCTACCAAACTGATAGGAAGAAACTCATCAAAAGGAACTTTTCTCTGGGTTTGCTCTGACCTGGTTCGGCGGTGGTCTGCAGCGGTCTGCAGCAGTCTGCAGCAGTCTGCGGCGGTCTGCGGTTGTGTGCAGCAGTCTGCGGCGGTCTGCGGCTCCATCCGGATCTGATGGGTCCTCTGGTGGCCGTCCCCATCCTGGCCGGCCTGAACGGCTTCGTGGGCATCTGGGCCGTGTGAGTCTCCTTCCTCTTCCTCATTCATCACCTGCTGGCCTCAGTCAGAAGATTTCCAGGCTCTGCTCAGGAGAATCACTCAATCAGGTTGATTCGTTGTGGCTTGAAGGATCATGAAGTCGGTCTGGATCCAATTCAGAGACGACATGAGTTGATGTTCTGGTTCTGATCCTTGCACATGTGACCCAAAGAGTTCACAAACATTTCATATGACATGAGTAGCAGATGTGACTCATTGTTCCATCTCACTTCATCCATACAGAAATCAACATTTAGATGTTTCTGTTGATGTGAAATCGTTTCTATAAAACTGAACAAAGTCTCCAAACCCAAAAGGTTTTTTCCCTTCCAGCTGTGGACGAATGTCTCACCACTCGTTTTTGCAGAATTCCTCTAATTCAGCCACATTAGAAGATTTTCTAAAATCAATGCCCTTCTAACAGTCGCAGACTTTGACTAGACCACTCCAGAACCTTCATGTTGGTAGACGATAAATAACCTGGACTTGGACTTGATCAAGTTTCTAGAGGCCGACCTGCTGACAGACGGATTCATGGCTCCATTTATCACAGCAAGTCCCAGACAGTCACCACCACGACTTTCTGTCCAACAGGGTGTCCTTTATTCTGTGAAAACAGAAATGATCGTCTCAGTGGCTGGATGCTAAAAACAGCCCAGCTGACAATCCTTCCAGAGTCCAACCTTGGCCTGGTCGTCCTCAGGATGGTGTAAAGCCTTTCAGGACTTGCTTCTCTCCTGGCAGAGACTCAGGCGTGTCGGACCACAGATGAGTTTTATTTTAACAGGTTTAACTTGTAGGTTTGGGTTTTTCCTTCCTTAATAATGAACATCATCAGTTAAAAACTACATTCTGTCTCCTGGTTGAGTCTTTGCTGGTTAAATTGGTTGGATGTTCTGAAAACCAAAGTGCCTCAAACTTGCAGATAACAGGAAATCAGGAAGGGTGTGAATACTTTTCCACTCCACAGTGTTTCTGCTTGCTTTGATTGTTTTTCTGCTCTCCCTCAGCCTGCCTCTTCCTGCTCCCTTCCCCGGCTGCATCCACTGCCCTATCATTAGCTCTTTGTTCCTTTCCATTTCCTCTCTCCCTCAGGATTTCTGCTCCTCTTCCCTTTCGCTCTGCTGGATCCTCCATTATCTGAACCTTCCTTTGGGTTTTCATGTGAACGTCCTGCTGCCTCTGTCACGTTTCTGCCTCCTTCCTGCTGCGTTTCAGATTCAGATGGGTTACTAAAAGCCCAGGTTAGTTTTCGGCCTGCAGACGGTGGATGGAATCAGCTGTAGCTGTGCTGGATTCATGTGACGATGTCGTCCTTCAGGTTTGGAGTGGCCCGGTCGACTGGGACAGTGAATCTGACAGAGCATTTTCCGTACATCAGGTCTGTAGGAAATGTCTGGATGAAACATCCAGCTGCTGCAGCTGCTGCTGCAGCTGCTGCAGCTGCTGCTGCTGCTGCTGACTGATGGTGATGTTTGCTCCTGTTGTCAGTACCTGTGGAGACAAACCTCCTGCCAGCTGCTTGTTCTCTCAGGTGTGCAACACCGCCTGTATCCTTGGTAAGATCGCTGCTTCAGTTTTTAGGTTTCTTCTGCCCCGAGACGTGAAACTGAAGGTGGCTGCTCGGTTCTTCCGGTTCTGATGAAACGCTCCGTCTCTCTGCAGCTGTGATATTTGAGACTGTGCACTTCCAATGTCTGAAGAACAAATGCTCCAGGCTTCTCAACTTGGCCAGCTTCGTTTTGGGAATCGTCTCCTCCGGGGGATTATCCATCACCGGAAACTTCCAGGTCCGGGTCTCCAGCCCAGCAGAAGCTCTGAGGGTTCAGAGGAGCTGCTGGTTCTGACTGAACTCTGCTTCTGTGTCTGTTTGGGTTTCAGGTCTCATCCATCCGATCGGTTCATTACATCGGTGCGTTTCTGGGGTTTGTTGGTGGCCTGACCTACCTCTGCATCCAGCTGTTACTCATCAGAAGCCGGATCCTGAAATATTTTGGAATAGTTGTCTCCGCCTTCTGCGCCGCTCTGCTCTTCAGCCGTATCCTTTCTGTCTGGATCCACAGGAACCAGCAGGGCTTTGTTTGGTCCTTGTTGTCCTTGACCGTCTCTCCAGTGGTGTTCTTGCATTTCAATCAGTATTACCACGCCGCCGCCATCTGTGAGTGGACGCTGGCCTCGCTGTTCTTCGTGCTCTACCCGCTCTTTGTGTCTGAGTTTGCAAACATTGAATGCGAACTCACCATAACAGTGTGTGGAAGCGACAGCGCCGGCCAGCCTCAGTCCGAACCAGGAGACCCGGAGTAAGAGAAGCCGCTCTGACCACCCGTCTCTCTGTTACCATGGAAACAGGATCTAGTCTCTGTGGGTCAAAGGCTGCGTTCACGCTGAAGTGACCCTGTTCCAGTTTGAGCTGAAGCTCACTTCCTGTTTGTTGGTTCCTGATAGAGAAAAACTTCCTGTCTGATTTCTGTCTGACAACAGATGAACAGATGCATTTACAAAAATATTAATCCATGTACTTTGTCCCTACCAATAAAATTAAATCCTCTCTTTCTCTCTCTGTCTTTGATTTCTTTTAAAAGTCACAAATTCATTTCAGGCTCCGGCGCCACCTGCTGGGCTGCAGCAGGAAAGGCTCGGATGATTCTCAGGTCCAATCCAAGCTGATCTAGAACTTGGGATAAGACAACCCAACCGGCTCAAAGCTTTATTTCGATTTTAGAAACAGTAAAGCATTATTCGCAGATGATGAGGCTAAATGCTCAGATGATGTCGCTGCCTTCAGATGGTCTCCAGTTCAGGTCATCATGTTGGGAGGCTGCAAGATTGGTGGACAACAGCTGGACGGATCGACTGCCTTGGATTTCTGGTCGGTCTCTGGTTGGTCTCTGGTCGGTTTCTGGTCGGTCTCTGGTCGGTTTCTGGTCGGTCTCTGGTCGGTTTCTGGTCGGTGTCGGTCTCTGGTCGGTTTCTGGTCGGTCTCTGGTCGGTTTCTGGTCGGTCTCTGGTCGGTTTCTGGTCGGTCTCTGGTCGGTCTCTGGTCGGTCTCTGGTCGGTCTCTGGTCGGTCTCTGGTCGGTCTCTGGTCGGTCTCTGGTCGGACTCTGGTCGGTCTCTGGTCGGTCTCTGGTCGGTCTCTGGTCGGTCTCTGGTCGGTTTCTGGTCGGTCTCTGGTCGGTCTCTGGTCGGTCTCTGGTCGGTCTCTGGTCGGTTTCTGGTCGGTCTCTGGTCGGTTTCTGGTCGGTCTCTGGTCGGACTCTGGTCGGTCTCTGGTCGGACTCTGGTCGGTCTCTGGTCGGACTCTGGTCGGTCTCTGGTCGGTCTCTGGTCGGTCTCTGGTCGGTCTCTGGTCGGTCTCTGGTCGGACTCTGGTCGGTCTCTGGTCGGTCTCTGGTCGGACTCTGGTCGGTCTCTGGTCGGTTTCTGGTCGGTCTCTGGTCGGTTTCTGGTCGGTCTCTGATCGGTCAAAACAAGATTGCTCAACTACTGGGGTATTTGTTTAGGACCTCTGGCCTGGTCAGCAGGTTCTGACTGGTTTCAGGTTCTGTGTGGCTCTGAAGGTTCAACGGTCCGGTTTGGTGTTTGAGCTCAGTATGAACAGAATCATGAGTTTAGTTATCATCTGGTTTATTCACTTTTATAAAAAAAAAAAGATCTTAAGAGAAAATCAGCAGGATGGAAAATCACATTTGGATTTTACTCAGAAGAACCGATTTTGATCAGGAACGTTCTGAACGACCCGAAGGTCCAAATACAGAACATAAAACTCACGTAAAGCGAAACAACCTGCGGCTGAGCTCTGGTAAACCTGCCCTTCAAAATAAAGGTAAGAGAAGGAAAGAAAACAGTAACAAATGATTCAAAGTTTAAACTATGGAGGGAGCTGCAGACAGAGACCGGGTCAGGACCAACTGGAACCGGACCAACGGGAACCGGGTCAGGACCAACTGGGACCGGGTCAGGACCAACTGGAACCGGACCAACGGGAATCGGGTCAGGACCAACGGGGACCGGGTCAGGACCAACGGGAATCGGGTCAGGACCAACGGTAATTGGACCAACAGAAATCGGGTCAGGACCAACGGGAACCGGGTCAGGACCAACGGGAATCGGGTCAGGACCAACGGGGACCGGGTCAGGACCAACGGTAATCGGACCAACGGGGACCGGGCAGGACCAACGGGAATCGGGTCAGGACCAACGGGGACCGGGTCAGGACCAACGGGGACCGGGTTAGGACCAATGGGAATCGGGTCAGGACCAACGGTGTAAATGTCAGTGGCCCGGGGCGGGGCGGACCCCCCAATCTTGGAACTGACTAGAATTCCCCCCCCCAAGAAAAGTAACTGAAGAAACATCTGCATTTAAATAATATCAATAAGAAAAGGCAAAAGAAACAAAGAATGAAATCAATTTATCTCAGAGAAAAATACAAATTAATTTTTAGGTCCCCCCATTGTTAGAACAATGGTTCATTTTAGTACTTTGACTGGACCATCCTGAGCTGCCTCATTGGCAACACTGATTCATAGACTTTAGCTTTTTGTGGAAGGCAGCAAACGTCTCATTAATATTTAGCTCTGTAAGTTTCAGTGAATTATAAGACACTGGATGAGGATCAAGTGGAGCCAGAACAGGTAGAAGAATCTGAAGTTATGTCTTTATTTCTCTCTGTTTTCAACATAAAGCCTTTAAAAGCAATAAATAAAATCTGAACATTTTTCTATATAAACTCTGGTGCTTTAAGTTCTATGTTTAAGTTATGAAACCCCCAGATATTCATTTCTATCTGCCTCAGAACAGGACAAAACTAAAAAAGACTCAAAAATAAAGCAACTTAAGTTATAATTTAAATATAACTTATATTGGAGCCATTTCAATAAATCAATGTTTATGAGTAATTTTATGACCAGCAGTTCCTCATGAAAGCTTTTTGATTTAGCAGAGATTTGATCCTCACACTGAACAAAATTTATCTGAGCAACATTTGAGTTTTAGTTTTATTTCTCAATAAAACATGTTTGATCATTTATTAAACGCATTTTAGTTACATTCACTGGAACTTTGCCGAACTCCAAAACTGGTTTTAACACATTTTTCTGTTTAAGGTCCAGAACGCGAACAGAACCCGAATAGAACCGGACCGGATCTGGGATGGACAGGTGAGAAAACCTGCAGAAACATCTGGATGAACTGGATTAACAGCCTGAGCTGTTCAATAATAAAACAGTTCAATAATAATAATAATCCTAATAATAACAGGTGCGTGACGGTTTCATTGATATTCTGATTATTGAACAATGTATTTATTGACTTACTAATAAGTTTATTTAGAAAAACGTTCATTCAAATGTTTTTTGCTGCTGAAAAACTTTTCTGTATCTTCTGTTATGATTTTGTTTTCATTTTAATCTGTGAGGAACCAGAACATGGATGCAACACCTGAGGTCCGTCTCACCTGCGGCGCAGCGGCCTTTGTTCTGGACGCTGATTGGCTCCCTGCCGCCCCGCGCCGCCGCCATGCTGGCGCTCCTCAGGGCGCAGCCGCTCCTGTACGTGGTTCCGTCGGATCCGCACACCTGGTAGTTGGTCTTGCACGCGCACACGCCGGTTTTGCTCCGCTTGTTGTCGCCGCTCCTGCCGCACTCCAACCCGGGGCCGCAGCGGCGCGCTGCCGCGCGGCGGCCGCCGCACGCCTCGCCCTCCGTCGCGGCGCACACCGCGCAGCAGCCGCAGGAGTCCCGCAGCGAGCCGGCGGGGCATCCCGCAGCCGGGAGAGGAGCGCATCCCGCCGGGTCACACGGAGCGCAGCCCGGCCCGGCCCGCAGAACCGGAACCAGAACCAGCAGCGGCAGCAGGAGCAGCGAGAGGCGGCGAGACGTCATGGCGCTCCGAGGTCTGATCTGGACTGAGAGCTGAGGGGGCTGCTGGCCCCGCCCACAGCCCGAACCGAACCCAGACCGGCCGAACCGAACCCAGCCCAGCCCGAACTTCCTGATCCAAATGAGTTTTTCACTGAACTCGATGAGCTGAACGGTGTTGGATCGGTACCAGCCGGGTCCTACCAGAACTTCTGCCTCCACATTCAGATCCCAGTTTGACCCCGACTCCCAGTCTGGGAACCTGGAAGCCTCCCAGTCTGAGCTGGGAGTTTTTCCTTCCTGTTATTGTTTCATCGAGATTCCCAGAACATTTTCACCTCCAGAACCCAAAACAAACCCGGTTCTGGTCAGCACCAGCCAGAACCCAAACCCATCCAGACGACTAACCAGAACCTGAAGTTCACCAGGCGAACGCGAACAGAACCACAGAACTTTATTATCACCACTACATTCAAAGAGTCCTACACGAAGCCCGGTTCTACCAGAACCAAGACGGATGAGGAAGCTGCAGCCATGTTCTCTGGGCCGGTTTCACTGTAGAACCAAGCAGAACCACCAGTAGAGCCAGGGTGGTACCAGTAGAACCCAGCCAGGTGGTTCTACCTCCAGTACTTGCTGATGAAGGCTGACAGGAGGTCCCGGTACGGCGTTTCGGACCGCGGCGCCGGCAGCCCAACGGTTCTGCGGACGGCTGGTGAACGCAGTAGGAGGTTGTGACTGAACCCGACCAGACTGGAGCAGAACCAGTACAGAGCCATGGACTGTGAGGAGGAAACAGGACGTTAGAGAGCTCCGTCTCTTCAAAATAAAACACCCAGGACCCGGTTCTGATCCAGATCTAATTATGACCCGTTTAGCTCACCGACGGGACAGAGGCAGCGATGGGGATCATCAGAACCGAGAACCCTCTGAACCCGTTCAGAACCAGCCGCTGGAAACGCGACGCTCCGACTCTCTGCAGAGAAAACACCTGAAGAAGAAGAAGAAGATGACATCAACGTGATGACATCACTGTCCAGCTGGTCTGGCTCCGCCCCCAGACCGACCTCCAGGATGAGCAGGTTGGTGAGGCCCAGGCAGACCGGCAGGATCCAGGTGGAGTCCGGTACCGTGAGGTCCGAGAACCACAGAGCGCCCCCTGCTGCCAGCTCGCCATGCAGCGCTGCACAGGAACACACGAGATCAGACCAGAACCAGAACCAGGACCCAACCAAAACCAGAACCCAGCACCTACCTGGCCGGTCCAGGCTGAGGTTCCGCAGCGCCAGAGACAGGCCGACCCAGAGCGGCAGCTGGACCCAGACCAGCAGGCTGGCTTTGAACGGGTGGCAGTTGTCGCGGACGTAGAGCTGCGAAACTAGACGCCGCAGGTTCTTCTGAAACTGGACCCTGTGAACAGAATCAGAACCTTTTCAGAGCCCAGAAACAGAACTCAGGTTCCTTTTGGGACTCGGTCCAACCCCGATTCTTTCATGTTTGAGAAGTCCTTTTATCTCCATGACAACCATTCAGCTGCTAACTGCCTGGGTGGACCTAGCCCCGCCTTCAAGGGAAAGCTCCTCCCCCAATCAGCTCCTTCAGACTAGCCAGCAGCAATTAGCAGCCAGCTGCTGAGCTCATTATAGGAGCTGTAGCTCTGAGTAAAAACATTAAAGGGTTAAAGAGGAGCCATGTTGGGACAACTTCCTGAAGGTGGAGCTTCAGAGCAGGAGTTCTTAAAGAGACAGAGACCCAATTTTAAGAAGTTAAATCAGAAGGGCACATTTCTATTAATATTGAGCCATAATTGATATATATAACATGTTATAACAACTGATGGTAACATAGTTACTGGATTGTGCTATTAAATGGAAAACAAACTGGTCCTTTAAACTTCTTCATTTAGGTTCAATTCTTCCAGAAATAACTTTTACAATCTGAAACGTGAGAAGGAAGAGTGTGTGAGAACTCCATGTTTCTATCCAACCATCATTCCAATTTTGAGCAAATTTTTAAAAAGTTGCAACAAAAAAAACAAAAGGAAGTGCTTTTATGGAAGTAAATATGTGCCATCAGGATTTGAATAAAAAATGCCTCTGAAATTTGAATGTTGTATATTAGTGTTTACTTTTTCAGAGTTAAAATAAATTCAGAATATATTTTTCACCTAAAAAAAATTCAGTGTCGTTATTTGTACATGGTTGCAATTTTCATTTGTTAAAAAAAATTCACATTCCTATTTCAAAGTGATAACATTTTCAATGTACATATTTTTCCAGTTTAATTTTTCAGTGTCAAAAAATTCAGCATATAAAAAATTCAACTTTTCAAAATTTAAATGCAATATTTTCAGTGTCCTCAAATTCAACTTGCTCAAATTCGCTGTCTCAAATACAGCATCTAAAAATTTGCTGTTAAAAATGGCAAGTTTTTTTTTTTTTTTTTTTTAAGAACTTTATTGATACAAAATACAGAACAGTACAAACAGAAATGTCTGCCAGGCGTCACAGACACACGGTACATCACCATGACGTTACATGAACACATCTTATTTTTTTTTTAACAAATTAATCAGAAACAAATAAGGCCATTACAGTAGTGGAATTTTGTATAAGGCACATATAGAAGAGGCATATTTAAAATGGAATACATAGTAATATTGATAATAGAAAACTGGTATTTCAATAAGTAATAGTGAAACAATAACTAAAGAAAAGGCAAAAGGGGGATTCATGTATTAGGATTAATATACATCAGTGGGAAATTCCATTAATATTTCAGCCAGGGATTCATACGATTCAATACATTTCAAGGATTTCAAATATAACTGGAATTCATATAAGAAGATATTAAAGACTGGGGATGATCTCAGCACTCTTTGTTTATGAATAAAGAATTTTGTCAAACAAAATATTAAGTTACAACAGAGTTCTATAGTTTTGTTTATTAATAACACTGCAAAAGTTACCATATCTCTAGAAATGGATTCAGGAAGTGTGATTTTTGAACTGATCCATCTTTCTAAGCAATTCCAGAATGTTTTGGTTTGGTTGCATAAAAGATATGGTCTATTGTTTCAATATCATGTTCACAAAATGAGCACTTATTGTCATCAATATTAAAGCCATTTCTTAATAGTTCTTTTGAAGGGTAAATTGCATTTAAAATTTTAAAGTGTGTTTCTTTAGCTTTTGGTTGTATGGGGAGTTTAAGATAAAGAGTTCTTAACGTTTCAATCGATTTATTATCAAACTTGCAAAGAATGTTATTTCTATTTATTTTCCCAGGGAACAAAGTTTCGTTAAGACAGTTTCTAATTGTGTGGTTATTGAATTGTTGGTCAGTCAATGAAATTACATTAATTGATAAATTGGGTAATTGTGGGGTCATCGGATTATTTATCTGATTAATAAATTGTTTCGGAAAGGCATTAAATAATTTGGTAAATTCAGCTCTTGGGGGAAAGAATTGATATTTTGCACATAATTGTTGGTAGTTTAACAGGCAGCCATTAGCATCCATTAAGTGTATGATAGACCAAATATTCTTCTCCATCCAATCTTTGTAAAATAAGGATTTATTGTGATGTAATATGAATCTGTTATTCCATATGATAGAGGAGTGTGGCGAGTGGTTATGTACATAAAGCATTTTCCAGTATAGTAATACTTGTTTATGGAACTCTGATAGTTTAATGGCCAATTTATTTATATTGAAATCAGCTAGAAGTACAAGTTTTAAACCACCTATTTTGTTAAATACATAATTAGGGACACAATACCAAAATAACTGAGAATGTTTAATCCAGGATTCCAACCAATTAATCTTAAGGGTTCCGTTCAGACATTCAGAGTCAATTACTTTCAGACCGCCATCTTTGATTTCTGTCACCATATGATTTTTACGTAGGTAGTTTGGCCTGTTCCTCCAAATAAAGCTCATGTTCATTTGGTTAATAGTTTTAGTTAAACTATTTGGGATGGCAGTGCTACAAGTTGAATAATTCAATCTTGATAAACTTTCCATTTTGGTTAAATAAATGCGTCCTAAAATAGAGAGGTCTCTTTGGAGCCATGAGTTAAGTTTGGATTTACATTCTTTGATCTTGTTTTCAATAGTTAAGGTTGATTCTTGGTTTTTGGTTATAATATTTCCTAAGTATTTAATTTCAGATTTAATTGTAATGCTAGATATTTCTTTTAGCAGAGGGTCACGAATGGCTATAAGCTCACATTTTTTTTTTAAATTTAGTGTTAGTCCTGAAGCCTCAGAAAATGTTTTTATTTTATCAATTACAATTGGAACCTGCTTGTGATTTTTTAAGAAAACGGTGGTGACATCTGCTAACTGGCTAATTATTAATTCTGTACCGAAAACATCTAATTTCTCAATGTCTGCACAGTTTTTAAGATAGATTGCTAACATTTCTGCAACCAAATTAAAGAGATATGGCGAGATGGGACACCCTTGAGGAATTCCAACATTAATGTTAAATCTGGCTGTGGTGCCCTTAGGTAGTATTACACAACTATTAATGTTTTTATATAAACCTCGAATTAAGTTAATAAAATTGGCTCCAAAACCAAAATGTTCAAGAACTGAGAATAAGAATTGATGTTCAAAAAAGCAACCAGAGCATACAAACAACCCAGAAAGTCGCCACCCATCAGTTCTCTTTAAAGATCCAAGTTTATTTCTTTTTTAAATAAATCGGGGGAAACTGAGTGTGGGGCAGCGGAGAGGGGCTGGATGCTAGGAGGGGCTGGATGCTAGGAGGGGCTGGATGCTAGGAGGGGCTGGATGCTAGCAGGTAGCGAGACGTTATATGCCAGCACTACATGCTGTAAGATTAACAACAGACCAAACCAAACCCGTGTTTTAAATCGAGCTTTAAGATAAAGTATCAAACTTCAGGCGCAAAATGAAATATACTACAGAAAAATGAAAGCATTAAACTCACCGTTGGGTTAGCGATCGCCTCCATAGTCGCCAGCCTCGGTGCTGCTGGTATTTCCTCTACATGACGTGGCGTCTTGTGATTGGCTGGGTGTTGGAATCTGATATCCATTGGTCATGTCTTTTACTTGAAGTAACCTTGCCATTTTGAACAGCAAATTTTTAGATGCTGAATTTGAGACAGCGAATTTCAGCAAGTTGAATTTGAGGACACTGAAAATATTGCATTTGAATTTTGAAAAACCATGTACAAATAATGACACTGAATTTTTTTTAGGTGAAAAATATATTCTGAATTTATTTTAACTCTGAAAAAGTAAACCCTAATATACAACATTCAAATTTCAGAGGCATTTTTTATTCAAATCCTGATTTACTTCAATATGCTTCTGTCAAATGGTTTGGAATCAACTAGGCTACGCAAAGTCATTAGATGCTGACGCTACGCTTGGCTGCAGGAAGCAGGAAGGGGCGGGACGGACCGCTGTCAGTGTCATGCCTTATATGGAAATGGGACCATTGCAGTCCGGAAGTGAAGGGGGCGCTATTTCCTATATTATACGTGGTCTCTTGTTTTTATTTTCCTTTGAAATCTGTGATATATTTCCACCTTTGGGGCCTGATATTGCCTCTAGTGCCATGGGGTGGTAACACAACTAATATAATTACATTTCTAAGTCATATAAGGCACGAGACTGACCGCGGTCCGTCCCGCCCCTTCCTGCTGGGAGATTCTTCTCGAGTTTGGTGCCTTTGGTACGGCTCAGACCCACCAGTAGACGGCAGCGTTCGCTACGTTAGAACTTGTTCAGCAAACCTGTTTCCATCTCGGCTTTAACGTGTTAACTCTTATGCCTCAAGCGAGCATAAAAACATTTTTGCATAAAAACATTTTTGCAAAACTGATCAAGTCATTTCAGGTTGTCATTTCCATCAACCCTTTTTAATGCGATACTTTGAGATGGGGAGAAAGAAAAGCGTTGATGGAAATTCGGGTCCTGCAGAAAGTCTTGGTGAAGGAAAACCTCTGAACCCAGAGAGGATGAGCAGGAAGACACCTGGAACTGAGGAGGAACCAGAACCCAGACCTGGTACCAGGTGGTTGGTTCTGTCGATCCTCACCTGCTCTGCTTGTCTGTCCACCCTCGTTCTCTCCCTCGGACTGAAACCTCGTATCGAAGTCTCTTCGCCAGCTCAGAGATCTCTGCCTGCAGCGCCTCCACCTGCAGCACATGCAGGTTGCTACGGTTACCATCACAGGAAGCATGTGCCCTGAGGTCGGGGGTCAACATCAATCTAGTCCGCAGCTGGTCCCTGTCTTACTCTGTTGTCATGGTAACTGGTGCAGTGAATGGACCCTGATGACATTAAACTGAACTCCACCTACCTTGGCAATGATGATCAGCTGGTAGGCAGCCAGCGGCAAGGTGACGCAGGTCCTGATGGACGCTGTTGCCATAGCGATGCTCAGCCACCATGGCAACCCGCTCACTTGGTGCGCGCTGACCAGGAAGTTCTCACACAGGTGAACTGGAGCGGATTCTGACAGGCTGCCGTACCATCCACCAGCGCCGCTGGCTCCTCCCAGCCCAGACGCCGGCCTCACGCGAGACTCCGCTGTACAGGTGAAGGGAAGGACAGGAGAAGCCCACCTGCTCAGAAAGTCACGTGCTCGTGGCTGCAGGACTCTGAACCTCACCAGCACCCCCACGGTGAGCATGGTGACCACGTGACTTTAAAGCTAAGAAAACTCTTCTTCCTCACCTTCATCAGCAGTCTGTCTCACGGCAGCCCATAACTGACCGAGCGTCACTCAAACATGACGTCACTGACCAATGCGGCGCGGAGGTATGACGTAGACAATGCTGGAAAAACCAAAACAACAAAAATAAAATAAAATCGAGATAAAAAAACTACAAAAATAACTTAAACAGAAAATACAGTTAAAATACTAGTTAGCTGTTTTGACGCCAGCTCACCGGAAACAACCTTTTCTATTCATAATAAAAGTATGCAGTGGCTAAGATGAGACAGCACGTGAAGGCATTAGAAGGAATTAAATCTCACGAACGGATGTAAGTGGAAAATGCTGGGAACAGAAACTGAATGGCTTATTTACTCAGAATTAATATTTGATCTCTGGATAAAGCTAATTACCTTCACATCTTATTGTGAAAGTCTTTGGCGGAAGTTCCTCTGAGGAGGACGGCAGTCATGGCGGAGTTCGGTTCGGGCGGTCTGCTCGCGGCTCTGCTGCTCTTCACAGCCCTCACCTTACGGGATGTTTATGTGGGCCGGTCAGACCACAGAACCGGCGCCTTTGCAGAAACCGAACCCGAGAGCGGGAAACCCCCAAAAGCGGCGCTGTACTCCGGCCCAGTACTCCAGTTCCGCTACTGGTCAGTTAGCATGCAGGCTAGCAACTAGCGCGATGACGTCACGCTAAAGGAATCGAAGATATCCTTGGAGATGAACCTGGCTGTCATGTGAAACTTGAAGTTTAGACTCATCGAAGGATTTATATTCTTCTTCATGTTTTTATTTGTGATTTTTTTTAATTCTAACATTCCTTGTTTTAAATTTCCTTTGAATAAGAACTTTATGAATGTGAATGGGTTTTTGATCTGAACTCAAAACAAGTATTTAGTCTCCAGGAAAGAGCAATTATGTCCAACAAATAAATTCATGAAGAAATCTATGAAGAAAACAGAATCAGTTTCACATATTTTCTGTATGTTCCAGCAGCTTCCTGTTCAGACCTGAAGCAGTTTATAATCTGTGTGTGTGTGTGTGTGTGTGTGTGTGTGTCTCCAGCATCTCCTGAGGCTACAGTAAAGTCTTCCAGGAATACTCCCAGGCCATCAGCCAGGTGTATCCAGACATCCGCATCCAGGGGGAGAACTACCCCCCCACCCCGCTCAACAGGTGAGACTGAAGCTCCAGTTCTGGCTGCGGTTCTGGTTCCGGTTCTGGGACCTTCATCCTGATTTCGTCCTCTTCCTCAGGTTCGTCGGTAACCTGGTGTCGTACCTGAAGCTTGTCTCCATCCTCCTCATCATCAGTGGTCAGAACCCTTTCCCGCTCCTCGGTACCGACACGCCTGCAGTTTGGACCTGGACTCAGAACAACAAGGTACCAGACTTGCTGTGCAGTTGCCGTAGCAACAGATGCTGACGTTGGCGTTTCCTGTTTCCAGATCTTCTCGTGTCTGATGGCCTTCTTCATTAGTAACATGATGGAGACTCACTTCCTGTCTACGGGAGCCTTCGAGGTCACGCTGAATGGTGAGTCCTGATGGACCCTTTTCACTGTTTTGGTGACTGTAATTCAAGTACTCTGAGAAACGGCTCTCCTCCTCCGGTCCTTTTCATCGTCCTTACTTAATTTGCCAGCCCTTTCTTTCGCTGATGCGGAGGAAATCGCAGCGGCTAATTCATCCACCAACAAACGTGTGAAAGTTTACAAGTTGTTCCACGAAAAATATATCCACCGCTATCAAGTTAAGAAAACACGTAGCTTAGCGAGCTAACCGCTAGCTACAGTATATGAACTACACAAACATCGTAATGAAGCTTAACTTAGTTTGCTAAATTACGTGAAATATTGGAGACAAACATAATTTAAACCTTTCAATTATATTCTGATTACATTCTAAAATGTATTTGCCAGTACAGTTTGTGAAAAACAGCATAATCTCCACAAAATACATAACCACATAATCTCATTTCATTATGCCACATGGAAAATATATACAATGTATTATGTTAATTAGACGTTTACCTGTGGGTGGATGTGCCATATAATCATGGTCGCAGTAGCATCTTTAGCCTGCTAGCTTTCTGAGAGGACAAACTGCCGTTTCTTAGCCCTATCCAAAGCAGACTCTCTCATTGCCGGTGCAGTGAAGTTATTCCGGGCAAACAGGGAAGGAACAGCTCCACTTCTAAGGCGGCTGCTGGTGGATCCGCTAACAACTTGATCTCTTCGGCTCGATCTCTTCGGCTCGCCTGGATCCACTGCCTCCGTTGGTCTGGGTCCGTCGGGAACGCATGATAGGACAGATATGGCTGTTTTCTTGCCCCACATGAACAACCAGGGTCTGAACAAAAACAACTGCGCCGAGACTGAGCCATTTTCCTAGCCTTTTAATGCTAACGCTATAGCCACCGGAAGTTGTCCACATCGGCTTTAAAACCCGGAAGCGTGAAAAAGATCTATTGGTGCAGAACAATGCAGCTTCCTGGTGTAACGCTGTTTGTCTTCCCCAGACATTCCCGTCTGGTCCAAGCTGCAGTCGGGTTATGTTCCAAACATCCAGGAAATGTTCCGGATCCTCGACACACACCTGAAGATGAACCAGGCTGACCGCGTCGCCTTCGCCTCCGCTTAGAGCCGCGCCACCTTCTCCTGAATCATCTGACCTCTGACCTCTCTCCCAGCCAGGCTACATTCAGGCTCAGTGGGAAATTCAGCTGTTGGCGTTCATGAAGGCGCGGCCTTAAAGCGGATCTGCCGGGCTGTGCCGGATGTCTCCGCCTCCATGCTGACTCCCATGATGCAGTGGGCCATCAGCTGGCGTGGACGACGGTCACATGACTCTCACTCTCTGTTGTCATGTGTTACATTCTTGGTTTATGAATCCAATGGCCCGGTTCTGGCACCATTGGATCAGTTTATTTTCTTCCATCAATCACCTTTTGTTTTATTTAAAGTTTGAGCTTTTATTGTGAAAACAGGAAGCTGGTCACATCAACCTTAATGTTCAGCTGATGGATTGTGTCCAGCTCAAATAAAAAGTCTTAAAGGAAAATTTCTTCTGTGATCTGCTTCGCGGATTTCAGTTTGTCACCATGACAACAGATCAATTAATCCAGACCTGTCAATGATGCGTTTGAAGACCAATGTCAAACCAAGTAAAACTGAGACCAATTGGCCAAATTTTTCAGTTCAAAACCAAAAGAAAGACGATATTATGATGAGTTAAATGTGGATAATTAAGGTTTTATTTCCAAAATTGAAGATAATAAACATTTGAGAATAGAAAATTAGCTTGATATAATTTGATTAATTGTTGTTTTTCTGCCTGCATTCATGTTCTTTCCATGCAAAAGTGGAAATGAAGCATCAACACTACAAATTCATTTTATTTCTAATAATTATATGTTTATCACATTTTTTGTTAAATTTTCTTCTAATATGACAATTTCAGAATAAATGATTCTGGAAGCATTTGAAAAAACTTATAGTTGGGGTTTATTGTGTGAATTCTTGTGAATCAGTTTAACGAAGTGTCTGTCATGTTCAATAGAAGTTCCTGATGAAACGGGTCTTTTTGTTTTTCTTCCTCTTCAAAAGGTCTTCCCTTCATCATCAACGTCATTTCTAGCATTCCTGTCTGTTGGAATCAAACCTAATGTGAAACTAGGATTTACAGAACGCTGTGGCCTTCAGGCCAGTCAAACTGGAAAAACAAGTTTTCCATCCTGCAGGGGGCGCTGTGAGTCCTCCACCGGGCAACGACTTCCGCTGCAACAGAACAAGAGAGGAAGCTGCCGTTGGCGTCAGAATCAGCGAGTCTGAGTCCGAGTTTTTCTCTTCTCCAGATCGGAACCAAAGTGATCCGGACTGCTGTGATCCATTCTGAGAAGGTTTTGGCTCCAGGTGTCAGTGGGTCCCGGAACACCTGGAGGAGCTGCTAGTGGTGAGTCAGGAAGGCTAAAGGCTAACGGCTAACAAGGGTGTTGTGGCGAAAAATGCTTCTGTGGGAAACTGAAGCATTTTCCCACAGAGACAGCAGCTGCTCGGTCCCGGTTCCGGAGCCGGTTCTGTTCAGGTTTTAGCTATTTGACACTCAGTGGCGGATTGTTTGGATTGTTTGTGTTTAAGTGGCTGCTAAGAATAAATGTTTTAATTTCCGTTTGGTGAAAGAACCGTCTGGGTCCGTGGATATGAACCCAATAATCATTGTAGTATTTATGACGCTACAAGAGAATCTGTTAAACATAAAGAGCTGGAATGAAATACAAACCTGTATTTAAACTCTGTAAGTGGTTCTCGTTTGGATCTGAACCGTGATTGGTCGAGGTCTGGATGACGTGATGGACCAGGAAGTGGTCAACAATAGCTGATCAGAGACGATTCAATATCCTGCACCAAATATGAGGACACTTACAACAGAAGATACGGGCTTCTTCTGTAAACAATGACCCGGTTATTAAATAATCTAAACACTTGATGGTTTAAACCTCCTGACCTACATCAGACTCAATCTATGAAAGAAAGGAGTTTTTTTATCAGATCCAGAAGAAAATGGAGAAAAAACCAGTTCATTCTTCTGAGACTGGAAAAGACAAAGCAAGTTAAAAAAAACCCAAACATATTCAGTCGCTTATTAACAATGAATGTACAAACCAAACTCTCAAAGAAAATGAGCAACTTTTGTCAGAAACGTTGTTGCTCTTCTTTCCCAGCCGGACTGCGAGCGTCTGCTTCGTCCCTCACATCCCTGAGGATTTCAAGGAAAACTGAAACAAAGATATTCATATGGTGGAACTAGACAGCGCCACCATGTGCTTGAAACTGGATAAATCCCCGGTCCTGACGGCCTTACTGCCGATCTAGACACTTCTGGGATTATCTGAGAATTTCTATTCCAGGTGTTTAAAGATTGTATGTAATAATTCACTTCCTCCCAGTGAAGCAGGGCGTCATCAGCCTGAAACCAACCAGGAAGAGACAACAAGATTCTAGACAACCACCATCTACACTGTGATATGAACTACTGACGTTTATCTACACAGACAGACTAAAGACTGGCCTTAAGGATGGCATTTTATTCAAAAGATCTATACATGATGGCATCAGACAGGTGCAGAATTAGCCTGAGTACAGCGACCTGATTGGCTTCATCCTTTTCCTTCTCAAAGCCTTTGACCTGTTGGAGCATCAGTTTCTTTTCAAAGTTTTACACGTTTAGATTTGGGCCAAACTTCTGCAGAATAACAAAGTTTTTACAACACGTTGAGCTGCAGCGCCACCTGCTGCACCTCCATGTTGGCTGTTGAAGTGATGAGTATCTTCATAAAATACTCAAATAGACATGAAAGAAAAACTTTTGGGGACCAAATTATAATCAGTCAACTTTCTGATGACGCCACATTTTTATTGAAGAATCTGGACCAGATGTTCTTCGCCTGCTTCTATCCAACCGTTGGGGTTGGAGGAGTCGTCTCGGGTTCGGTGGCGGTAAAACCCGCTTGGCTGCAGAGGATCACCTTACATTGATCACTGAATCAGTGAGCGGGGAATTTCATGTCATAGTTGTACGCCATGTTTCTTTCTTAATATTTGAATCCATCCTAAATGTATCGGGCAAAAAAAGAAGAGGAGGAACGGACTTTGCTGTGAAGATGACAAGAGAGGAGCATGTCTGTGTCTCCAGAAGTTGCACTGATTTGCAGGAATGTCATTTGGGCAATGCTTTATTCTGGCCCCAAAAAAGCATTTTGTGGATTCAAAATGACAAAAAACGAATTCAATTGAAAATAAAAACTAATTAAGTTATTAAAAATGTTTAAATTCCTCAAAAAAATCCAAATTTATTTTTAATTAGTAAAATAGTAAAAACTATTTTGGGGCCAGAATAAAGTGATATTGTAATCTGTTGGTTTTGTTCGCTGAGCGAGGCGGTGATCATGCACGGCTCAGTTTGGGCATCAGTAAAAAAGCATATACCTATGTCTTGAATTTGGAAGAAAAATCATATTTTATTTATCACTACAGAAGGGTTCAGTGAAGGCGCATATAAAACTGGTGGGTTAAGAACCACTGATCAACACCAAACCCCTAAAGTACCTGAGTTCATGAAAACTTTCTCCAAAGCATCAGGATTAAACCTGATGGTGATTCCTGACTCTGATCTGACAGAAGCTTTTAGTTTTTCCATGAAATCCTCAGTTAAGATGTTAAACTCAGTGAAACTGTTAACACAGGGAACAAAATGTCTCCAGAGATCGGACCTGTTGGGAGAACCTGTTTAACCAAAGTGGAGTCGCTGTCTGAAGCATTTAGCCACATCATTCTATGGCCGTCCCTAACAAATGCATTACTGCCTTAAATCAGCTGAACTTTAATTTCATCTGGAAAAATCGAGTCCACTACTTAAAGAAAGCAAATATGGCTAAAGGTTTACAAGCCATCGACTTTGATTGTTTAAATTTTAAAGGTGAACTGGTTGAAATCCTTTCTAATGAATCAGCGTCTGGTTTTGTCTCCCAGAGGTTTGTTTAAAAAAATGGATGCATAGATTTTGTTCTTAGATGAGACTTTGGTGTTGACAGACTTGCTGTCACCTATCTGCCTTTAACTAGCAGCTTTTGTTGTGTTGGAAACTTTTAAATGAATAATTTAACTCCTGTCCAAACTCCATCTGGAGCAACGAGCTGCAGGAATGATTTTGAGTTCGGATCGATGGATGGAAAAACGTTCCTGGTCCACATTTTCCATGATCATTTTCTAAATGATAATGGAAATTATAGTGAGGAACTTTGCTTATAATCCGCTCATGCTCAGTTTAACAGTGATGACCTCTGACCCTCCCGCAGTCAAACATCTGGTTCACATATAATCAGTCAACGTTTTGGATCGAACCTTTTGGACAAAACTAACTAACCGATGAGTCAGCATCTAACTAACTTTATATTTAACTAACTATATTTATCTATTTATGTTTATTATATATTATAAATAGATTTGTCTAACTAACTTTATATTTCCTGTCTGACCAAATAAAAACTCCATTTTAAATTAGTTTCCTGATTCAGAGGTCAATAAGTGGAGAACTGCTGACCTTAAGTATCCTCTGGGTCCTAAAGCTAAAGAAGTTCAATTTAAAATCCTCAGTTACGTTTTTCCATCCAGCGAACTTTCACCACAAAGATTCAACTTTGACCCCAACAACTGGACCTCTTGAAGCAACAGACCAACTGGAACATTTTGGGGAAACTTTCAGGTCTGGATCTCAGCTGAACTCTTCCTCCCTCACCTCTTAAAAAAAATATTTGGACCAAAAGAACCGACCCGGTACTGAACCAGAACCACCTGCTGATCCTGCAAATGTGGAAATGGGAAAACTGTAACACCCTCCAGAGCCTTAAACCTGATGGAGAACAAGCATCTGGGTCTGTTTCAGAACCAGTTCTTCTGTCTTTTTGTTTGTTTTTGTCATTTTTATTTCCCCTGTTTAATTAAATTTATTTATATTTGTAACTATTTGTTCTTATTCTTTCAGCCTGGAAGATTTGACTTGTTCTTGTACATAAACGCCACGTGATTCTGCACAGTGGTTCAAAATGTTTCATGAAAACACAAACAGCAGCTGATGGAGGGGGCCCTGCAGGTTCTGGTTCTGGTCCGGGTTCTGGTCCGGGTTCTGGTCCAAACCAGAACCAGTCAGAAATGTGTGTTCCATGTTTTCACACAGACTAAACCTGTGGATCATCTGGATCCAGGAGACAGACCTCTGACCTCTGACCTCTGACCTCTTCAGGACATGAGCAGCTCGGTGAGTGAGTTGGCTCTGCAGCCACCTGATCAGCTGATCAATGGCTCTTATTGATCACTCTGCAGACTGTCCTCTGTAGACGTCTGAGTGGCTGCACCTGTCCAGGTGAAGAAGGCTCCGCCCCCTGCTGACATCACGTCCTGTGTTTCAGGCTCAGAGGAAGCAGCGGCCCGCTGGAAGCTCTTTGGTCTCCAGAACCAGAACCAAGATCGGCAGAGCGGCCAGCAGTCGGACCCGCAGGGCAGCCGGCGCCGGAGACCCCGCCCCCCCCACGGAGCCCATCGACGTGATGGACGGCGCCGAGGACGGTCGGTGTGGAGCCGATCCAGAACCTGTGGTTCTGCAGAACGGTCCGGCTCATGTGGCTCTGCTGTGTCCAGGTGTGGAGGAGGTGGTGGATCTCACCTGCGAGGGATCAGAGTCTGCTGTGGTCGACCTGACGACCAACAACGAGTCTGTGCTGGTAAACAAGCAACCGACCAACAGGAAGCTGCTTCTCACACACACATAACTCTGCTTCTCTCTCTCCTGCCCCCAGCTGGTGGATGAAGGTAAAACCTGGATCTGCTCTCTTGACATCACATTGGACCAGTACCGGACCAGTAACAGACATTCTTGGTTCTTTCATCAGGGCCTCCAGGTGAGAGCTATGTTCTCAGCAGTGATGAAGATGAAGATGCGCCCACTGTCGTTCAAGCTGCCATCACTTCAACTGCACACACGTCCAGGTATTACACAGATCCCTGCCGATAGCCCTCCAGGTATTACACAGATCCCCGCCGATAGCCCTCCAGGTATTACACAGATCCCCGCCGATAGCCCTCCAGGTATTACACAGATCCCCGCCGATCGCCCTCCAGGTATTACACAGATCCCCGCCGATCGCCCTCCAGGTATTACACAGATCCCCGCCGATAGCTCTCCAGGTATTACACAGATCCCCGCCGATGGCCCTCCAGGTATTACACAGATCCCCGCCGATGGTCCTCCAGGTATTACACAGATCCCCGCCAATGGCCCTCCAGGTATTACACAGATCCCTGGTAGCATCTTGTCTGGATTTTTCTCCATCCATCCATTTTTTTCCCACCTTTATCCTGTTGGGGTCGCTAGCGAGACATTTCAGGTGAGAGACGGGTCACCTCCGGGAAGTAAACAGCTCCAGTCTGACATCAGTAACTTGTTGCTGATTGGACACCAGAACCTTTCAGGCTGTGTCTGTTGCAGGTTGACTCCAGGTCTCATCAGCTGTCCCGTCTGTCTGGACCTGTACTCCGAGGTGAGATTTCCTCGCTGGTGGAGCCGGATCAGAACCAGAACTTTGCTTTCCAACCCTGTCGGTCCTACATTCTGATTGGCTCTTGTTTTCCTCACAGATCGTAGAGAGCGGGCGATTGGTCGTTTCCACTAAGTGCGGCCACGTGTTCTGCAGCCAGTGTCTGAGGGACGCTCTGACATCATCACACACCTGCCCCACCTGCAGGAAGCGGCTCACCTCGCGCCAGTACCACCCTCTTTACATCTGACACCTGGTGACATCATCAGTGGACTGAGCTGCTATTGGCTGTCCTCGGTGACGCCATCATCGGCATTAATCAGCTGCGGTTAGGTTTAAATATGGCGGATTGAATGATGTTTTCCTATTAAATAAATATTATGGAGTAACAACGGCTGCTTGACTGATTGGTCAGATGACATCAGGTCCCGCCCACCAGGCTTCCATTGGTTTGGTTTCTAAAATTCATTCTTATAAAATAAGCAGTACCGCAGACGGTCCAGCAGGGGGCGTGGTGTGGCTCCAGTGAGTCCTGCTGCTGCTGTTTGAAGGTTCTGGTTCTGGTTCAGTCATTTTATCTGTAATTTTAACTTTTATCTTTCAGTTTTTTGAATAAAATTTGTTCTCAAATTATTTAATTTCCTCCAAAGTTTATTTTTACTTACTGTTTGGACCCTGGGAGCACCAGAACCAATCAGCTCCATAAATCTGGAATTACCATGTCACAACAGAACTGGTCTGATGGGAACAACTGTTCTGTTCAGAAAAAGGTTCTGGAGACTCTGAAAGTTCTACCTGCCTCCTTAAACATTTCTGAAGGAGTTCCTCAGGGTTCAGTCGTTGGGCCTCTGCTGTTTAATCATTTATATGAAAATCTGCAACCATAATAAAAATGCTAATTATCATTTCTATGCTGATGACGCCGTTCTGTCTGCATTCAACGTGAGTTTATTTCAATTCTAAACTCACTCAGGAGTTAAATCAGAACTATGTTTACTCTGCGGTACAGAAATCAAAATTGAAGCTTTTTTTTAGGATCAAGTCCAGTTTAAATTTCAAAGCAAAATAAAACCTCTTGGTTTTTGCTTGATCAGCTGAAGGTCGATGACCTGGAAGCAGCAGAACAGAAAACCTGTTCCGGATCAGATCTGGGTCTTCAGTTTTCCTGCTGAGTCATGATCCATCAGCGGCTTTCATCCCGTGACGCTGACTCAGCACCTCACCACTTCCTGCTTTGGGAGATAAAACTTTATTAACATTGAGAAACAAACAGCAAACCAGAAGCTTCTGGATCTCCACAGAACCCTGAGCCAGAATGTGGTTCTGGTCGGACCGGTTCTGTTCTGTGGTGACGGTGGATCACCTGAACGATTCCTAAAATAAACAAACGTATGACAACGTTCAAAGATTACTGAAGTCACTGACATGTTGACATGTTTGATTGTTTTATTTCTGATCTGTTTGCTTCATTGTTTTGTTTATAACACGGATTTCGCCAAAACATTAATGATAATAAATAAATGAAAACATGTCGGTTTGGGAGTTTTACTGTTTGGTTCTGATTGGGTTCTGCAGGAGGAAACTCCAAAAGTACCGTAAGCATAAAATCATTTTAAAAAAATAATACAGAAATATTAAAAGCATAAAGAGTGCTTGTTTTCTTGATGTAAAGCGCTTGCTGCTAAAATGTACTACGAAAAGCAGTTGGAAACGTTTTTCCTCCAGATGCTGCAAGAAGCAACTTGAGTTGAAATCATTGACGCAGCAGAAAGTCGCGTTTCTCCTCCTTTGTTTGAAATTAGCTGGATGTTGGATCCGTTTCTAAATAAATACATTTACGTATTTTTAATTTGAGTTTGAGGTCAGTTAATACTTTCTGGAGGCTAGTAACCAGCGAGTTAAAGGAGGAACGACATTCACTCACTGGGAAAATATATTTCTGCTGTAACTTCATTAATACATCTTTATATCTGTAAGTCAATGTTTTCCATTAAATCTCTATTTTTGTCTTTTTCTTGACAGTCATTTCATTTAAGTTCAAAATTTATTCAGTTTTGACTTTGATTCTTTGAGAAAAATATATTATTTATTATTAATGTGCATAGAACTTAGTCTTAGTGGTGTAATGCACTTAGAGTTTTAGCATTTGTAATAATACTAGTAATAAACTTGTGTAAATGTATATTTATAGTAAAGCTTCTGATGACATAATGGATCTGTTAATGGGATCATAAAGGTGAATCTTCTGATATTGTTGAACATGAAACCTGTTTCTATGCAGAACAATGTAATAACCCTTATTACTATTAATAACTGTAACTGGTTATCCAGGTATGTTTCAGGTGTTAAAAGGTGTTTTGTCTTTGCTCTTAACAACCTCAATGATGACGTAGCGCGTCGTCACCGTGACTCGGGTGTTTCTGGCCGGCCGGTCACGCGGCTCGCTGGAAAGTCCCGCGCGGACTCACCGCGCAGCCTGCCTGGGCGGGACTCCGAGCGGGCCAATGGGAGCCCGCATGCACCAGGCAGCGGTGACGTCAGAGGCGGAAGTAAACATAAAAGGCCGGAGATTTCAAGCTGCGTCACAAACTTTCAGACTTTGTAGAGTTCGTGTTCGGATCCGCTCGGCCCCCCTCTCTCTATCTCTCTCTCTCTCTGTCTCGGTTCGGTTCGGTTCGGTTCGGTTCTGGTCGGGATGTCGGTGACAGTGAAGGCCTACCTGCTGGGGAAGGACGAGCAGGTGAAGGAGATCCGGCGGTTCGCGGTGGACCAGGAGGTTTCCTGCAGCTTCGAGTACCTGAGCCGGAAGGTGGCGGCGGTTTTCTCCAACCTGAGCGGCTCCACCTGCTGCCTCTTCTACAAAGGTGAGCGTCACGTCGTGACGCAGCGTGCTTTAACTGTTTTAATGAGAAGAGTTCAGAGGTCAGCCTCAGGCCCGGTGCTCCCAGGCAGCTGGAGCTCCAGGTGTTTCCAGGTAATTTGGTTTCAGAGTAAAACCGAACCCAGTTGTTCTGGTCCGACCTGTAAACTGTCAGGTCACGTGACATTGTTTGATTTTTCTGCCACGCCCCTCAGCTGGTCCACCTGTCCTGTCTCTGGGTGTAAACAAACGCCAAATCACCATGGAGACCGTCTCCTTTAATGTGCTGACAGCTCATTGGTCGACTCCGCTGCATCTCTAAATGGACATAGCTGCCATAGCTACCTGGTTCTGGTCCGTTCCCTCTGTCCGAGTCGACTCAGAACCAGAACCGGGCCAGCCGGTCAGGTTCTGTTCAGGACGTTTTAATAAATCGGGTTCTGGTTCCGACCACGTGGCCTCCCTGTCTGAAGCTGTAGTGGGTGTGGCCACAGAATGCTGCTCTGATTGGCTGCTGCTGATGATGTCATTTTGTTGCTTGTACATGTGACAGTGCAATGACAATAAAGTTGAATTCTATTCTATTCTATTTCAGATGAAGATGGAGACCTGGTGGCGTTCTCCTCCGACGACGAGCTGATGATGGGGCTGAGCTTCGTGAAGGACGCGACGTTCCGCCTCTACATCAGAGGTAGGTGGGGGAGGGGGAGCAGTGTTACAGTGTGTGTGTTACAGTGTTACAGTGTGTTGTGTTACAGTGTGTTACAGTGTGTTATGTTACAGTGTGTGTGTGTGTGTGTGTTACAGTGTGTGTGTTACAGGTGTTAGTGTGTGTGTTACAGTGTTACAGTGTGTGTGTTACAGTGTGTGTGTTACAGTGTTACAGTGTGTGTGTTACAGTGTGTGTGTTAGTGTTACAGTGTGTGTATGATGCTGCTGCGTCCGTTTCAACAGTTTTCTTGAATCCACAGAGAGGAAGGAGCACCGTCGGGACTTCCCTCTTCATGCCTTCCCCCCCTTCGCTTTCGGCCCCCCCCCTCCTCATCATGGCCCCGCCCACATGGCCCCGCCCCCCGCCGTCCACCCTAACGTTACGTGTGACGGCTGTGAAGGCCCGGTGATGGGAACGCGCTTCAAGTGCTCAGTGTGTCCGGACTACGACCTTTGCTCCGCCTGTCAGGCTCAGGGGAAGCACACTGAGCATGCTCTGTTGCCCATCTGGCACCCCCTGCAGGTGAGGCCTGGGACTGCAGGGGCATGACTGATGCAAACTGGAACAACTTCACAATGAGTAAAACCAGCAGCAAGTATGAAACAATGTGAACACTACGTCCTCCAGAACACTAGGGAACCAGTACCTGTATTCTGTATTTTTGTTCTTTTTATTCTATTTATATGATTACAGTGAACTAAAGGAACAGACAGATCATGTTTCTGGAACATTCATATATTTTCTCAAACACTGCAGCAGACGCCCCCTAGTGTTCTGGAGGCAACATTTCATGTTTTTGCTGCTTTTCCTGTGTTGTTTGTTGATATGTTCGGTTCACTGCTCGCTCCTGATTGGCTGCCTGATGGGCTCCACCCACAGTGGGTCCGAGCCAATCAGAAGAGCTGGTGTGTTGTAACAGGAAGTGGTTGTTTTGGCTCCGCCCACAGCACTGGTTTCCTCGGGGGAAGTGGATGAAGAGGATGAGACACTGTGGAATGTGGAACCAGAACCAGAACCCGGAGCAGAACCAGAACCAGAACCAGAACCAGGAGCAGCCTGGGGCTGCTAAACCTGCAGCGGACAGCAGCGCCCCCTCTGGTCAGTTATCAGGACAGAAATCTGTTGGAGCTGAAGGTTCAGCTAGCTGACTGACCTCTGACCTCTGTGCAGCCTCCCAGGCCAGCGTGGACTTCCTGAAGAACATCGGTGAGGGCGTGGCCGCCATGCTGAGCCCGCTGGGTGAGTGATGTCACAACACGTTTAGGGCTTCCCGCTGAACAGGAAGTGATGTCATCTCCCTCTGCAGGTATCGACGTGGACATTGACGTGGAGCACGAAGGTCAGAAGACCAAGGTGACTCCGCCCACTCAGAGCGCCGCAGGGCCAAGTGACGTTGAGATGAACGAAGAGGGTGGAGCCAGCAACGAAGATGGAGTCACCCAAGGGTCAAAGGTCAGTCAGCAGCTTTACAAACCCTGGAACCGATCAGGTATCAATGAGACTCTGATCAGAACTCCTGGCTGCAGGTGAGCCGGGACTCTGACGAGGAGTGGACCCACCTGAGCTCCAAGGAGGTGGACCCGTCCACAGGTGAGCTGCAGTCGCTGCAGCCGGAGGGCCGGGCGCCGCCGGAGCCCGGGGCCCCGCTGCAGGGCCCCACCGGCCTGCGGGAGGCTGCGCTTTACCCACACCTGCCTCAAGGTGAGCAGCACACTCGATCTCTGGTTGCCATAACCACAGCTGTTGCTAAGCTCCGCCTACTTGCTTCCAGAAGCCGACCCGCGTCTGGTGGAGTCGCTGGCGGCCATGTTGTCCATGGGCTTCAGCGACGAAGGCGGCTGGCTGACTCACCTGCTGCAGGCCAAGAACGGCGACATCGGCGCCGCGCTCGACGCCATCCAGTACGCCAAGCAGCCCCGCCCACACCAGTGACATCATCTCAGCAGTGGCTTCCTGTAGCCTTTTAGCATGTAATCAGTAGCTTCAGTCTGAGCTCTATAATCGATAGGTTTATTTGTTCCTTGGTTTCTGATCAATAAAAACCTGAAATGATGCCAGAATCTGTTTGAGTCTCTGATGTAAACAACAACAGTCATAAATGAAAAGAATCAAAGTTAAAGTGTCAGAAAATCCTCATCAAAGTTGAAGTCTTCGCCACTGTCAAACATGGAGGACACAGGAAGTTGGGGGAGGGGCTTCACTGCTGCAGTGTCCACTGGTTGACTCCGCCCGATAAGAGGATGCTCCGCCCCCCAGCAGTCAGCGCTGAGGAATGGACCCCACCTGGAGCCGGAGCCACTGGGCGCTGCTGCTGATGTCACAGATGATGTCACTGCTGTCTGTTTCAGCTGCACAGAAGAAGAGAAGATGAATTAAGCAGGGGGTCAAACTCCAGTCCTGGAGGGCCACTGGCTG
This sequence comes from Poeciliopsis gracilis, assembly GCA_911649635.1. NCBI lineage: Eukaryota > Metazoa > Chordata > Actinopteri > Cyprinodontiformes > Poeciliidae > Poeciliopsis > Poeciliopsis gracilis. The sequence goes on from CAJVRI010000557.1 coordinate 4,114,904, forward strand.
CCCTGTGACCTTTGGATGAGCTGCAGCACCTGGACAGAACAATGACTCATTCAGGCTGATCTGATCATGAAGCCGTTTCGCTCCAGGGTTTTGTACCTGTGGTTCATCTAAAACCAAATAAAGCAAACAAACATCACAGCACCAGCCAATCAGAGCAGAGAGGTGAGTCACGTGACATTAAAGTTTCACGCCTCTCTGTTTACAAATAGGAACGGAGGGTTTCCGTCGCCCCCTGCTGGATGCTTTTGTACTGATTGTGTAAGGTATTTTTCTCGAACCTACAAAAATAACCACAGACAACGTATATGAATTATATGGTCAAGCTTTTGCAAAAGGAGAAATCTCCGTCAACAACTTCCTTCAAGCCGTTCACAGAGAGTTCTGATCTGCTTTCACGTGAGCTCCTTCTTTATTGTCAAAGAAAAACAGTCACATGGTGCAGTCAGGAAACAACAGAGGTCGTAAAACATTTAACCTAAACAAACCAGCAGCTCAGTTCCAGGTGTGATATCTGATCTACAATCTGAGCCCAGGTCAGCTCTGGGTCAAACTAGCAACTAAGGAATGGGTAGATAAACACGAGAAGAATTTAAAGTTTGACTATCTCACATGAAGATAAACAGACAGTCGTAACCTCCAGGTCAGTTTCTACACACATAAGGAAGGAAACACTTTAAACTAAAAATCACAATAATACTGATTAACATTAGACTGAATATGAACTAAAGTAATAACAAAATGATAATACCGAAAAATATCTAACTGATTGCAGTTGTTAACTTGCTTTAAAAACAATAAGCTCCACGTTGCTATGACAACATGGAGTTGCTCACGTTGTCATTGCAACGTGAGCAACTCCACATCAGGCTGTCCAGACAGGAAGTGCTGCTCAGCGGCAGGTGTGTTACCTTAACAGGTGGGCAGTCTTCCCCTCCTCTTCCTCCTCCCAGCTCCTCTGGTCTGTGTCTCTTCCTGGAATACAGATCACCAGATTATTGATAATTGATCAGTTATTTCTCTCTCTGATCTGGTCTGCTGGTTTGGAACCAGTAAACCAGAGACACATTAAACTCAGTCACCTGCTAATGGTTTGGTTGTCATGGAGATGGTTTCTGCCCTCCAATCCTTCCTCTTCCTCTTCTTCCTCAGGTGTGTCCAGATATTTGCTCCAACGACTCACCTGAGCAGGTCTCACCTGCAGCCAGACACACGGAGCTCAGAGCCTCCAGCTGTCCTGGTTTAGCGATAGAACCGGGCCTCACCTGGTCACCTGGACGCTGCCCCTCTTCTTCCTCTTCCTCTTCCTTCTCTTGCTCCTCCTGCTGCTCCCTGTGAATGAAGCACAAGGAGGAGCCAGGGAGAACACCTGAGCTCAGGTGGTTCCACAAACCAATCAGACAAAATGCAGCAGGCTATTCAATATTTCAGCAAAATCTTTTCCCTAAGTTGGCACAGAAAAATTCAAGATGGCCACCATGGTTGTCATGGAGAATGTTTGAACTAAAATCAGCTGCAGTGATTTCCAGAAGTGGCACTGCTAACCATTTTTACGTCTGTTTCTTGACTCGCCAACAGCTTGTTGAGCCGAAAAGGAAAACAAGACGCCACATAAAGTTCATCCAGATGGGAGACATTTTGGTGAAAAGGCTGAAAAATGAATCCAACTTTGACCAACTGTTGGGAACCAGTGTTCCCAGTGTGGAGGACAAAGCGCACTGCTGGTTCAGGTAAAGGTGTGTGTTACCATAGCGACCAGGCGTGGGCCTCCTGCTCCTCCATCTTGGCTCCCCTCATAGCATTCAGCTTCTGGACGTGGCGCCGGCAGTCGGCTCCAGATCCACGGCCAAATTCCTGCCCACCAAAGTTCTGATCAGAGTTCTGGAGAACGACCCGGAGGAAAGCAGAACTTTAACAGAACCAAAGCAGGAGCAGGAACAGAACCATCCAACCCAAACGTCCTGAAATGGTTCTGGTCAATCTGAGACCAGGGGACAATGGTTCTGGTTCTGTCACACTTTGGACCGCTCCAGACAAGCTGCTGTTTTCTGTGGTTCTGCTCTGTAGAACCGCAGCAGAACCTCATGGATTTGGATCAGAACTTGATCAATCAGCATCTGAACTGGATCAGAACAATGAACAGGAAATACTCAGTCGCTATGACAACATGGATTTCCCCACCCTCCTTCCTGCTTCTCAGCCAATAGGGAAGCAGGTCAACGTGTGCAGGTTGACTCCGCCCCTCCAGCTGGAGGAGATGTGGTCGTCCAATCAGAAACCCGCACAAGATCCGGTTCCAAACGCAGGGAGAAGACAGACGTGCAGAACCGTAGGTCTGACCGTATTGGTTCTGACCCGATAGGTTCTGCCCTGGGTTTGGATGCGGGTCTGACCCAGTTCTGACCTTCAGCAGCGACTGCTTCTCTCCACACAGCTTGCAGCTCCATTTCTTCGCCTTCTTCACCTGCCAGGCAAGAAGCAGGGAAAACTCTCAACAAGGTCCAATCTGGGCTCAGAACCAAAATGAGCAGAACTTTGAGTTTTCATAATAGTTATAATAATTCATCATTCGGCTGGAAATCTGTTTGTTTCCTCAGAACTTTTTCTGTCCAACAATAAATTAGATGCAATAATTTTACAAAACAAAGAGAACAAATGTTTTCTTTACTAAAAGAAAGATGTTTCGTTTCCTTATGGGTCTAATTTTTGCATTTTCTTGTTCTGGACATGGTTTTACTTTTTCTCATCAAGGTTTGCTGTCACATCATCTGGACCCACAAAACGAATCCTACGACCCCAGACGGCCCGCGGGCCGCACTTCAACCTGAACCTTCACCTCCGGTCTGCTGGTTGTTCTGGCGAATTGAATTGCAGATCCAGACTCCAGAACCGGGCTCATATTTAGTTGTTTTCTGAACGAACCTCTGACCGGAAGTGAGGCAGCAGCGAACCGGACGCTCACCTGCTGCACCTGGAAGCTCTGGCAGCGGAAACACCGAACCACGAGGAAGTTCTGCACCATGACCGGCCCACAGCTCCGGTTCTGGAAGGCAGCGCGTTCACCGGCTCCCGCGTTTCCGTTTGACCCGCGCTATGACGTCACAGGGAGCTGAAGAATTGGTGAGAATGACACGGAAGGAGCGCCCCCTGCTGGGAGGAGGAGCCTGAAGCCGGAACCATGTTCCTGTGAGGTAGTACGGCAGCCGCTGAGGTTTTATTTTCTTCTTTTGCGTGAAATACATCATCTCATGTTCCAAACACAGGCACGCCCCCTAGAGGGCGCTGCTCTCTCTTTGCTCACATTTTCAACATAAACACCACAGAAGAAGAAGACGACGCGGGTTTTCTCCAGGTTTATTGGAACAGATCAATAACTGATTAATGCAACAGATTTAAAAGCAGGCAGATAAACAGATAAAACACTGACATCACTCTGGACAGGAAGTAAACAGGGCACAAAAACAGCTACAAAATAAAAGCTTGAATGAACACTGAACATGTTTTTTGTCAGCCATTATTTTTTTAAATTCACAAAAACAAGAACATAAATCAACTTCCTGTGATGACATCACTACAGAGTCATGTGACAAACAGGATGTATATACACCTGTTCACCTGCAGCAGACTGGGAACCAATCACAGATCAATAAACACCAGCTAAGCTTTTACTGTGAAACACCCACAGGAAGTCACATGATGATGTCATAGCTCAGTCAGTGACTGACCAGTCAGAGTCACTATTGATTTGGCATCATCAGCAATGGTCCAATCAGACTCAAATGGACACAGGAGACGCATGTGACCAATCAGGAGGCGGGAGAACTGAGTGGCGATCATGTTACCAGGTAACCAGGTGATCATGTTACCAGGTAACCAGGTGATCATGTTACCAGGTAACCAGGTGATCATGTTACCAGGTAACCAGGTGATCAGGTGAGTCAGGAGGAATGCTGGCTGAGTTCGTGGTCGGAGGCGGAGCTTATCTGGCGCTCCACGGCCCGCTTAGCCTTACAGGCAGCCATTTTGGCCTGGATGTCCATCTTCCTCTCGAAATACTCGACCAGCGCCGGTTCTGTCAACAGTGAGGCCAGCACTTGCTCAAAGGTGATTGACCAATCAGCGTCCAGTGTGCTTCCCCGCCTCTCCTCGCCGCTGACCAGCACCGTGTCGTCGGCGATGTCCTCGCACTGCAGCGAGCCGGAGCTCACCACCGAGAACGACGACGCCGACGTGTCGTCCTTCGTCTCCTCGTCGGACGTCGGCGGCTCCAGCTGGGCGTCGGCCAGAGCCTGGCACATCTGGGCGTCGGCCGAGGTTCCCTCGCCGGGCCCCTCCTCCCCGGGCCGGGCAGGAGGCGGGGCCTCGGCCTTCTTGGCGCCGTTGCCGAACTTCTTGCCGACCTCTCCGATGCGCAGCAGCAGGCTGGCCACGGTGGCGATGGCGTGGTACAGCTGCTGCTCGCTCGGCTCCTCGCTGAACATGTTGTACAGCGTCTTGCACAACTCGATGAACTGCTCCTGCTCACAGATACACAGGTAAACACACCTGGACGGCCTCACCTGGGAGCCCAGCAGCACCTGGACTCACCTGGTTCATCCTGGGCAAATCCTTGATGGTTTCCCTCTTGGGCTCCTTCTCTTCAGCCCACATCCTCAGGTAGTACCTGTAGTCCTTGACCTCTGACACCAACAGGTAAACTCAGGTAAGACAGCAGGTTTGACGATCGACGCTCAGGAGGAGGCGGCCATTACCTTTCTTCTCCTCACCATCTTCTCCTCCATTCTTCGGTTCTTCGCCTGTTCAGGAGAAAACTTCATCATCATCATCATCATCATCATCAGGAAGGCTAACAAACATGGTTCAAAAACCAGAACAAACCTGATGTCACTTCCTGCTGCCGCACAGAATCCAGATCAGACAGGAAGGAAGATTCTGGAAGAGACATGAGGAAGAGGAAGAGGAGTCGGTGTTAGAGCTCAGTGGCAGCAGGAAGACCAGCAGGTACCTCTTCATCCGTGTGTGTGTGTGTGTGTGTGTGTGTGTGTGTGTGTGTGTGTGTGTGTGTGTGTGTACCTTGATGTTTGTCCTCAGTAAAGAAGTGTGTGGCCTCCAGAGCAGACTCCGCCTCCTCAGCACACAGAGCTGGAACAGACAGACAGGTGTCAACACCTGAGGGGTCAGCCTGCAGGTTGACCTCTGGGGTAGCAGCTACAATCACTGCTTACAGTTTAGCAGTTAGCTGCTAAGCTAGCAGGGTAACTAGCATGCTAACAGCAGAGCAGTAACTCTGGTCAATGTGACGAATAAAAACTTTCTGTTGGTGAACATTCATCTAAAAACGTTCCCTCATGTTCCCTCATGTTCCCTCATGTTCCCTCATGTTCCCTCATGTTCCCTCATGTTCCCTCTGCACTACAATCAGAATGAAACCCAGGTGAATGTTAATTATTGATCCCGGGTCCACAGAAGGTTGCAGTCAAGGGTCAGAGGTCAAAGTTAAAGGGAAATGCTCCATTTTTATTTCTAGTTCTGGTCTGAGCATGCTCAGTGTGAGATCACCAACAGAACACCTGGGGACGTCAGGTGGAACGTCAGGTGGAACCTCCGGTTCCGGTCGGCGGCATTGGGTCGGATCAGAACCTGAGTATCAGGTGAGCTGATACCTGGTGGGAGGTGGAGCTTGTAGAGCAGCTTCAGCTTCTCCGTCATGTCGCCGTGGAACATCCCACCTGCAGAACCACAAACCCAGTGAGACCGAGGCAGACGGAACCGACCCGGACGGAGCCGGCCGCCCCGCCCGCGCCCGCCGCGCCCCGCCCCGCCGCGCCGCGCCCCGCCCCGCCGCGCCCCGCCGCGGTCCGGGCCGACTCACTGAGGCCGGTGCTGAACTCTTTGAAGTTGACCAGCCCGTCCTGGTTCTGGTCCAGCAGCCTGAAGAGGCGGGCCGACAGCGTGGGGGTGTGGCTCCCGCAGACCCAGGGGGACAGCGCCGAGAAGAGCTGGGCGAACTGGACCGGGTCGATCCGGTACTGCTCCAGGTAGGGCAGGCTGGGATCGTGGCGCTCCGCCGCCGAGCTGCTGGAGCCCCAGTAGCAGCTGGTCATGTGCTTGGACTAGGACAGACAGGCAGGGGTCAGACCAAGAGGACCTGAGAGGACAGAATCTCAGGCGACCTCTGACCTTAAAGAGACAGTAGAGCTCCTCCAGCTCCTCGATGCTGAAGGCCAACTCCGTCATCATCGCCCTCACCTGCAGACACACACCTGTGAAGGGACCGACCTCGTCTCTGTGGACATGAAGTGTCCACACACACCCACCACGCTCCTCTTCGCCGTGTCTTCCAGCGACTGGATGACCTTTAACCTCTGCTTAAAACGCATCTGCTCGATGACGTCAGACCGCAGGCTGCCGAACTTCTGCAAGACAAGAAGTTTGATCCACCTGAGACCTTCCAGTCTGACCAGGTGACCACCAAGCAGGAAGTGACATCACTCTGACCTCATAGGACGCCCTGATGAGGTCGAAGACGTCGATCTCCGGTGGAGGGTCGTCTCCGCTCGTCAGCAGGGCGTGGAGGTGGGGAGTGGGCGGAGCCACCGTCTGCTTGTTCACAACGTTGTCCAGGTACCTGCAGGACAGGTGAGTTTATTACCGGACCGGTTCAGACCGGTTCAGACCGGACCAGACCGGTTCGGATCGGACCGGACCGGTTCGGACCGGACCGGACCGTATTGGGCCTGATGAGACGGTCCCACCTGCCCAGGATGGTCATGGCTTCGCCCTCATCGCTGCAGACCAGCAGGGCGTCCATGTTGTCGTGAAGGACGGCCAGCGCCACCTGCAGACGGACGAGGTCGAAGGTCACGGGTTTGTCTGACCGGTACACGGAGAGAGGTCGGCGCCACGCGGCTCCGTACCTGGAAGATAACCTTGATGCCTTCGTAGAAGAAGCAGTCGACCAGCAGGACGGCGCTGTCGAACGGCATGACGGACAGGAAGAGGGTGAGGAACCAGGACAGGCTGATGGTGGTGATGACGCCCAGCGCCTGCATGTGGTCGTAGAGCGGCGGCAGGAAGGCCCGGGTCAGCTCCTCGAACACGCCCTGGTCCACCAGCGCTCCTGAGGGGACAGAGCGTCAGGTGGCGCCACCTGGAGGACGCCGCCAGCAACTACTCCCAGTGGGCAGGTACAGGTCACCGACCCATCGAACACCGTCCACGGTTCTGTTCTAGCTTGGGATCCAGAATCTCAACCTACGGCCCGGTTCCCCGGCATACGGCCCGTTCACTGACCTACGACCCGAGTGTTGTAGTAGTCGGGCAGCATGCGCTCGCACAGCGCCACCAGCAGCCAGAAGGCCTCCTCCTCGGTTCCGTACAGCAGCAGGACGGATGTAACGATGTTCATGGCCTGCAGGAGGCGACAAAGTTTCCAGTAAATTATCAACATTAGAGCTCAAATGTCTGTTCATCCTCAGCGACAGCATCAATATTGTCTAGAGACGCATCTATATACAGACATTATTTACAAACATGATGCTCAAACTCCAGGGTCAAACTCCAGGGTCAAACTCCAGGGTCAAACTCCAGGGTCAAACTCCAGTCCTCAGGGGTCACTGGCTGCCCTGCGACCTTTAGATGAGCCATTCAGGCTCTGAGCTTCACTGGAGGAAATGAAGCCGATTCATTCCAGCGTTTTGATCCAGAGGCTCACAAAACCTGCAGGTCCCGGGTTCTGGTCAGGTTCTGGGTTCTGGGCCCGGTCCTGGGTTCTGGTCAGGTTCTGGGTTCTGGGCCCGGTCCCGGGTTCTGGTCAGGTTCTGGTCGGTTCTGGGTTGGGCCCGGGTTCTGGTCAGGTTCTGGGTTCTGGGCCCGGTCCAGGGTTCTGGGCCCGGGTTCTGGCCGGGTACCTGGCAGTAGCCGATGTTGGGGTTGCGGTGGGCGTAGGCGGTCAGGACGCGGCGCAGCGCGGCGATGCCCGTCTCGTTCTGGAAGGCTCGGTGCTCGGGCATCGAGCGATGAAGGTCGCGCTCGATCTCCTCGGTGGCCAATGAGCAGAGGCCCGTGGCCTGCTCCACCAGGTCGCCATAGTAACCAGGATGGGCGGCCATCTCGTTCTGAGCGCCTGCACAGACGGGCGGAGACGGGTAAACGAAGACAGGGACGGGAAGCGGAGACAGGAAGAGGAACGGAGACGGACCGGAGAACAGCAGCCACAGCTCCCCCCTCAGGCGCTCCGGGATCCCGTTCAGAACCAGCTCTCGGGTTCTGGAGGTTCTGTACATGCAGACGCCCCGGCCGAACTCGGAGAAGTGAATGTTCCACGCCTCCTCCTTCATCCGCTCCTTCATCTGCGGGACGGAGGACAGGTCAGCGTCTCACGGCGCCCCGCCTCGCCCCCGGAATCGTACTCACAGCTTTCGGGCCGAGGTCCTCCGGGCCGTCCCGCTGGTACAGCCGCAGCAGGCCCTGCTGGGCGGTGGGCAGGCCGCCGTGGTAATGGCGCCCCTGGTGGGCGGAGTCGGATCCTGCGGATTGGAGGACGCCGGTGGAGCCCTGGGAACAGACAGACATGAGACAGAACCAGAACCACAAGGTTCTGACAGCCAAGCCTGGCGTACCGGGGAGCCAATCAGAGACAGCGGATTGGTGTCGCTCCACGAGCCGTCCGGCGTCCGCTGCAGGAAGTCTGAGATCCGCTGAACCAGGAAGTCCCTGTCTTTGAGGTTGGCGAACAGGAAGTTCATCTTGTTCTTGGTGCTGATGGAGACGGGAGACGGCAAGACGCTGCTGCTGTCCGCCTTCTCCACGATGGTCACCTGAGGAGCAGAGGATCATGGGTAAATTACAGGACAATCGTCTCCAAAAGCAACAGGGCGTCCAGCTGCAGACAAAGAACACGTGAGACCAGCAGCTTCCAGATGAAGGTTTTCTTTTTACCTAAAAGATTTTAGCCCTTTTCAAAATGGCTGCCATGTTTATGTGGAACAAAATTAGCAGTAGCTATTGCCAGTGGCTATGTTCGCTAACCGCTAAATTAAAGTCTTAAAGCCTTGGCTATTAACCTGTTAAACACATAAAGTCATTAGCGGATGCTAACGCTAACGCTAACTCTCGTCTTCTCCTTCCTGTTGACTGACGTGAGACTCGCAAAGTCCTCAGTTCTGGAACTTCAAGTGGCTGATGGGAAATCTGGAACCAGCCAGACTGAGGGTGTAGCTGCTGTGCGGGATCAAAACATCAGAACATCTCATGACGTTTCTGCTGCTCTCTTGTCCGGTTCTGGTCCGGTTCTGCTGAGTTCTGGACCTGGTTCTGGTCTGGTTCTGCTGCGTTCCGGACCCGGTTGTGGTCCGGTTCTGCTGCGTTCTGGACCCGGTTCTGGACCCGGTTCTGGACCCGGTTCTGGCCCGGTTCTGCTGCGTTCTGGACCCGGTTCTGGCCCCGGTTCTGGGCCGGTTCTGCTGCGTTCTGGGCTCACCTCTCTCAGCGGGATGATGAGTTGGCACAGATCCTCCTCTCTGCTGCTGAAGCAGATGTAGTTGTTGGAGATGAACAGCTGACCCGCCACGTGCATCTTGGCGAACGGCGTCCACAGCGTGCAGTCCGTGTGTCCGTCCAGCCGCTCGTCCTGCGTCAGCCGGAACATGGACCGGTACCGCTCGTTCTTGGCCCGGGCGTCGAAGTCCCTGCAGACAGAACGCGGCCGATGGGGTCAGAGTCGCGGTACGCACGTTTGGACACAGAGAAAACGGTCAGAGTGAGACCTCTTCAGGGCAGAGACGTTCTTCAGCGTCTTGCAGGCCTTGGGCAGCGAGCGGTCGGCGGCGAACGCCTCGTTGTCCAGCAGCTGGCGCATGGCGATGTTGGCGAGCTGCTCCATCAGCTTGAAGGTGTCGTTGACGTTCAGGAACACGGAGAAGAAATGCTCGGCGTTCCGGGTGCTCACGCGGACGCTCTCCGGGAACAGCAGGGTGGCGTTCTTGTCCAGCTGGGTCACCTCGGTCCACGGCACCACCAGCGTCACTGAGCGGATCGGACAGCAGCACACACGTCAGCGATCGCTGCGGACAAGTTAATGCCGGCGTGCGATTGGCTGACGGTACCTTCCTTCCCCAGCAGGAAGGAGTAGAAGCACAGGTGGTTGATGGACAGGTAGAGCCAGCCCTGGCGCGGGACACGCCCCTTCCAGTAGCTGCAGGAGTAATAGTTGACCAGCTTCTCCTCCTCCGGCATCCCAAACAGCTTCCGCATCTTCAGCTCCGCCTCCAGGAACTTCCCGCTGTTCTCTTCCTGCTCCTCGTTCCGCGTCAGCCGGTTCTCCTCCGCGATGATGCCCTGCAGGAAGTGACATCACTAAGCAGACAGGAACACGTCCCAGCAAACTGAACTGGCGGAAACGTACCGAGATCTTTCCTTTGACGAAGGTGATGACGTCTTCATCGTTGTCGAAGATAAAGATGGTCTGCAGCAGGTTGGATTCCAGGAAATCCCAGTGCTCCGTGATTTCCTTCCTCGATGAGCCTGCAAGACGAGATGGAAGCAAAACTCTGAAAACACACCTGCATCCAGAACATTCCCAGTCCTCCCAGTCCTCCCAGTCCTCCCAGGCCTCCCAGTCCTCCTGCTCACCACAGGCAATGTTCCAGTAGATCTGGGAGTCGGCGGTCTGCAGCAGGATCCTGTAGGGAGCCACCCTGGCGCTGGAGTCCAGAACCACGTCCAGCGTCCCCACCAGGAGACCTGCAGACACCAGGAGACCTTCAGGACCTCCCAGCTGCAGCTCCCCCTAGCGCAGATTAGACGGTACTACAACAACTTCTACCTTACGCTGAAGACATCCAACTCTACACATCCACCCCATGACCCCATGACCCCATGACCTCCATCCCTCGGTCCCGAGTCAACATAGGGCACTAGAACGGTCCATAAGGAACCGAGTGTTCTTGGTTCTGGTTCTAGGGACTGGCGGACACTCTCCCCACCTGGCAGGTTCCTGTAGTGACCTTTGACCTCACAGGGTGAAACATAAACCACCTGTTAGGTTACCAGGAACTCAACCAAGTCAGCTGAGCCCTCGTGACGTCAGCCCCCGCCTGGAACCGGGTTCTGGTTCTGCATCTAACGATCCGGAACCGCGCATGGTGTTGCCATGGAGATCCACCCAGGCTAACCGAACGAACCCCGGTTCTGGTGAGCATGACCTGGAGGTTCTGCCAGAACGGTGTCCATCAGTGGAACCGAACCGGACCGAGCAGCCCTCAGACAGAACCGAACCGAACGGAGCCGAACCTACCGGACAGCCCCCCTCCGCGGCCGTGCCCCCTCCTCCTCTGCAGGATGAAGAACGGGTTGGCCCGCTCCGAGACCCACAGAGCCCCGGCCAGCAGAACCTCCTCCGGTTCGATCCACATGGCGGCCCGCTGCGCTGACCCAAAGACCGGGAAATCCGGACGGAATCCGGAACCAGGTTCTGTCTGGTCCTGGTTCTGTTGTTTTCAGCGAGTCTGATGACTCTGCATCACTTCCGGGTGTGACACGTCAGGCCACGCCTTCTACGGGCTGTACGACATGACGTCATCATGTTTCTAACGGGAAAAAAGAGCGCAATATGGCGGACGATGCAATGTTTTTCATATTTGATGTTTCTCGTTCATGATTAGGAATTCACTGCATCAAAAATGTGTTTGTGTCTCGGAAAGCTGGAAAATAAGAGAAGAAGTTTGAACCTGGCTGTGATCTGTGTTGATTAAAACAAACCAGTGAAAATAAATCAATTAGACAAATCATGGGACTAAATTTACAGAAATGATATTGAAAAATTATTTTACTGGAAAGACAGGGAGAAAAGTTTTACAGAAAAAAAAAATCTTGACAACTGGAAAAAAATAAGTTAATGCAGAAACAAGTGGGCGGCTCTGAAGAAACCCTGGTGTTGCCTGCAGCTTGGTGTGCAATTAGGAACCGTTTCAATTAAAATGCTAACATGCAAACGCTGGCCAGTAACCAATGACATGATTGATTACTCAACATTTAGACACACATTTTAGATGGAAGTTGTTAAAGTAACATCTCAAATATTGACTAACTTATTGATTAGCATGTAAGCTAAATATAAAAGTAAGACATTGTGAATAGAACCTAAAGTGATGATATCGAATAGGTAATGTCATAACTAGCTTACCTTATAAGATTAACCAATTTGCTAATATTAGCATACTGACAGATCTTAGCATTTTAACTAGCTGTAATCTATGCAGTTAAGGACATCATAAGCTAATACATAGCTTATGTTAACATTAGCTTGTGGCCTTATACAATATACTTGAACAGGTTCAGATCTATGGGCTAACACTAAAATATGCTAACATTAACTGTCATGCTAACAGCAGCCTGTGCTGTATTCCAACTGAACCCAGGAAATCTTATTTATGAGTCAGAAAAATCAACTGAAAGTACCTCCCTGACGTCAACCTTCAAAATATTGACTTAAAAATCCAACATGGCCGCTCCTCGTGTCAACAATAGTAGCTTTGGTGGAAACATGTTTGGCAAAAATCAACTTTTGCAGCTCCAACTGTAACCGTTTGGATGTGGACAGCAGAGCTTAAATCCAAGTTCATAGAGATGCTGCAAATGTTTTAGTTTGATAAAAATCTGAAGTTCTAGAAGTCTCTACAGAGTAAATCCAAAAGTTGCTCTTTTTCTCTCAGTGAACTGATTTTAATGTGAATGATTCTCCTGGGAAGTTTTGACGGATGAACAGAGACATCCGGATCCAGAGTATCAGACTTCCAGAAAGACGGAGACAAACGCAGTAAATGCAGCAGACGCTTAAATGACGTTTAATCAGACATGATGCTGCAGCAGTAAACACAGAGAGGACCCCCATCATCATCCTCATCATCAGAGACAGACAGGGACAGACAGAGAGAGGTGGACAGCACCTCGGTGTCTCCGGACATTTTCAGGTCACTTATTACTGCTGAATCAATCGGATTATAGATTCTTTAATGCTGTTTATATACTGATTATTAGTATTAATACACGCTGAGTAATTCAGAATACACTTGAAAGCAGTAGTCCGTCCCTGAAGGAAGCGTCCTCACCGGGACTCCCTGCTAGAACACCAGAAACATTTTAGAACAGGAAGGAATATGGCTCCTGAAGCCCCACCGTCCAGCAGAGCTCCGCCCCTCCAGCAGACAGAGCTCCGCCCCACCTGCAGCCAGAGCTCCGCCCCTCCAGCAGACAGAGCTCCGCCCCACCTGCAGCCAGAGCTCCGCCCCTCCAGCAGACAGAGCTCCGCCCCACCTGCAGCCAGAGCTCCGCCCCTCCAGCAGACAGAGCTCCGCCCCTCCAGCAGACAGAGCTCCGCCCCACCTGCCCGGCCCGCCCCCTCAGTCTGAGCTCCACCAGGAACTCCAGGGACCTGATCTGTTCCCTTCAGAGATCCAGATGTTCCAGAACCTGGACCACCTGAGGCTCTCTGAGATGTTCTAAAGGTTCTGCTCCATCATCGTCCAGATTTGGGACAACATCTGGTTCCTTTCCCTAAGATGACCCGGAAAGCACCGATCCAGGTCCTGAAGCAGCAGAACCTTTGGAAGACTCAGCAGTGGGAACCTAAATATCACAGATCCTTTTCAGGAACTTTCCTGTGAAACTGCAGGATTACTTGTCGCTCTCAGGAATGTTTGTAGGAACGTTGTATCCAAAGGAAGCTTTCAGAGACGTTCCTGATCTGCTGATTCCTTGATTAAAGGTTTGTAGAAACTGGTCAGGTCTTGAGTTACTGATCCGGAAAAAAACAGCATCATTTTCAGAACCGAGACTCAGCATAAGGAAGCATTTCTGAAAGTTAGAACCTTTAAGCAGGAGACACAAATCTCTTCAGGCACAAGAAAACATTCCCAGCGACTGCCCTGGGAATCTTAACGACTTTACCGGAACGTTTTGGCTTTTCAGTTATTTAGCATCTAGAACATGTGGGAACCTGAAAGTTTTACATCCTGGTCATTTCCACAGACACTGAGAAGTGAGAGAGGGTGGTTCTGATCCAGAAGCAGGAGAGGAGCTTTAAAGGAACAGGACCAGTTTGAAAGCTTGGGATTGTTGGGAACGTCAGTAAAGTCTTTCTGTGGCTGAAGGCGGTCGCTATCCGACTTTCCAACAAGAACCCCCCTGGCAGGACTTAACAGCGGTTTGTCCGTCCATCGGCAGAGGGATTGGTGTTGGTGTGCGGTTGTAACCATGGCGACCGGTCTCAGGACTTGTTGTCGTGGAGATCGAGTGACGCCTGGATGTCCGGCAGCTCCATCTCACAGACGTTGCTCCGAGGAGACATGGAGTTCCTGTTGAAGAAGTGACCTCCATCTGCAGAGGCAGAAAACATCAGAGCACAGACATCAGAACCGGGACCAGGACCGGGACCGGGACCAGAACCAGGACCAGAACCAGGACCAGAACCAGGATCCAATCCATGGTAACTCTGAGCAGAGCTGCAGCTCTGGAGGTAAACCGGGTCATCGGTACCTGAACAGGTAAGCGGAGCAGCTCTTTAACTGGACCTCCCGACAGACGTAGCCGTTAGCATCTGAGCTACTGAGGATCAAGTTCTGGTTGTTTGGCAGACGATTTAAAATCATTAAAAGTTGCTACATTGTAAATGTATTGATCAGTATTAGACGTATTGATCAGTATTAGGCGTATTGATCAGTATTAGACGTGTTGATCAGTATTAGGCGTATTGATCAGTATTAGACGTATTGATCAGCATTAGACGTATTGATCAGTATTAGACGTATTGATCAGTATTAGACGTATTGATCAGTATTAGACGTATTGATCAGTATTAGGCGTATTGATCAGTATTAGGCGTATTGATCAGTATTAGGCGTGTTGATCAGTATTAGGCGTATTGATCAGTATTAGGCGTATTGATCAGTATTAGACGTGTTGATCAGTATTAGGCGTATTGATCAGTATTAGGCGTATTGATCAGTATTAGGCGTGTTGATCAGTATTAGGCGTATTGATCAGTATTAGGCGTATTGATCAGTATTAGGCGTGTTGATCAGTATTAGGCGTGTTGATCAGTATTAGAAGTATTGATCAGTATTAGGCGTGTTGATCAGTATTAGAAGTATTGATCAGTATTAGGCGTATTGATCAGTATTAGGCGTATTGATCAGTATTAGGCGTGTTGATCAGTATTAGGCGTATTGATCAGTATTAGGCGTATTGATCAGTATTAGGCGTATTGATCAGTATTAGAAGTATTGATCAGTATTAGGCGTGTTGATCAGTATTAGGCGTATTGATCAGTATTAGGCGTGTTGATCAGTATTAGGCGTGTTGATCAGTATTAGAAGTATTGATCAGTATTAGGCGTATTGATCAGTATTAGGCGTGTTGATCAGTATTAGACGTATTGATCAGTATTAGGCGTATTGATCAGTATTAGGCATATTGATCAGTATTAGGCGTATTGATCAGTATTAGGCGTGTTGATCAGTATTAGGCGTGTTGATCAGTATTAGAAGTATTGATCAGTATTAGGCGTGTTGATCAGTATTAGACGTATTGATCAGTATTAGGCGTATTGATCAGTATTAGACGTATTGATCAGTATTAGGCGTGTTGATCAGTATTAGGCGTGTTGATCAGTATTAGACGTGTTGATCAGTATTAGGCGTATTGATCAGTATTAGACGTATTGATCAGTATTAGACGTGTTGATCAGTATTAGACGTATTGATCAGTATTAGACGTATTGATCAGTATTAGACGTGTTGATCAGTATTAGACGTGTTGATCAGTATTAGACGTATTGATCAGTATTAGACGTATTGATCAGTATTAGACGTGTTGATCAGTATTAGACGTGTTGATCAGTATTAGACGTGTTGATCAGTATTAGACGTATTGATCAGTATTAGACGTATTGATCAGTATTAGACGTATTGATCAGTATTAGACGTATTGATCAGTATTAGACGTGTTGATCAGTATTAGACGTGTTGATCAGTATTAGACGTATTGATCTGCTGTGAAGCAGAACTTCATTCTGTCCTGTAAAGTCGAAACGTTCTGCTCTTCTGGGTTCTTACTGGTTACGGCCACGGTGATGTCAGCGGGCGTTCGGGGCGCGGTCTCAGCATGGGGGGGGCTGAGCGGCTCCAGGCTGATGGACGGCTGGTTCTGGTCGCTCAGCGGCGCCCTCTGGCTGCCGGATGTCTGACCGACACCCAGACGCTCCACATCCAGAACCACGGCGTCCACACAGGGCAGACTGGTCTGAGACAGAGGCCAGAGGACACAGTCATCCATCACACATGTCCCACAGCTGCTGATGACATCACACCCGTCCTCAGGTGTGATGTCAGTGGTGACTCACCATGATGCCCAGAGCTTTGAGGATGTTGAGTTTGCACATGGGACAGGTGCAGTGTTCGTTCAGCCAAGGATCCACACACACCTTATGGAAGACATGTCTGCAAGAGACAGGGACACCGTGAGACATGCTGAGACACATTGAGACACTGGGAGACACTGTGAGACACATTGAGACACTCTGAGACACATTGAGACACATTGAAACACTCTGAGACACATTGAGACACTGTGAGACACTTTTAGACATGCTGGTCGGCTCCAGTCAGTAAAACCCGACTCCTTCAGGTGTGGACCCGGTTCTGGACTCACTTGCAGGGCAGAATCCGGACTATGTCGTTCAGCTGGTACGCCTCGATGCACACGGCGCAGTGGTTGAAGTCCGGGTCCGTTTCCTTCAGGACAGACAGGAATGACAGCCGTCCGTCAACAGAACCAGAACCGCTCTGTGCAGGTCCGATCTACGACTGGTCATGTTGGTTTCTGAGTTTACCTTGTCTCCTTTCTTCACTGTCCTCGTCGTCAGCTTCCCGATGGCTTTCTTGGCTGCGTCTCCTAGGCGACGCTGGGGGACAGAGACGACAGACGTTATGATCCAATCAGGATGAAGCGTCCCTGGTGGAAGTGCTACAAAGCTCCGCCCACAAACAATTAAAAAGCAGTTTCTGCCCTGCAGTTTGTGTGGCTGTCCTCCATTAACATTCAGATAGTTTGTTAGGGAAAAACAAAAACTACAAACCCAGCATTCATACACTCTGTAGCAGGAGAAGAAGAAGAAGAGTGTTACATCACTGAAGATCAAAGAACACATTTCTATCCACAACCAGCACCTGAATCCTCCCACCAGGACCTGCTGCCTTCAGGTGCCATGTTTGGAGTCTCCATCTGTACCTGAATGCAGCATGGCCGCAGTCTAGTATCTAGCCTAGCTAGGCCTCATCTAGCATAGCCTCATCTGGCCTAGCCTCATTTGGCCTAGCTTAGCCTAGCCTCATCTAGCCTAGCTTAGCCTAGCCTCATTTAGCCTAGCCTCATCTAGCCTAGCCTACCCTAACTGTCGCCTCAGCCGTCTCACCTGGCTGCGGTGGCGGCCGGCGCCGTAGCGGATCTTCTGGATGAAGTAGAAGACGAGCCAGGCAGAGGAGATGATCATGAGGACGATGAAGGAGACGGAGACGAAGACGAGCGATCCACGGTTCAGGTTCCTGCTGGGACTTCGGAAGCCCAGAGAGGCCAGAACCGTCAGGTTCCGGTCCAGGTGGGCCAGGATCTCCTTCCCGTATGCCTCTGTGATCATCACCGCGACGATGTCGCCTGTACCTGCACACAGAACCGAACAGAACCCGGCCCGATTCTGCTGATCACAACTCGCCTACTACACCATCCTCTCCTTCAGAACCAGGCAGCAGGTTCTGTGTGATCTGGTTTATTTTCGGGTCAGAACCGCCTCACGGGTCAGAGAGAAAGCCAACTGGGCCGGCGGTTGAATTTACTCTCATCGATCACCAGGAAGGACACTCTGCAGGTTCTGACCCGGTTCGGTTCAGATCTGGGCGGTCAGTGTGTTCTGACCCGGTTCTGACCTTCGTGGCCCATCTTGACAGTCTTGTCGGTGGAGTTGTTGTAGACCAGAACCGCCGTGGCGTTGTAGGCAGCCGCCTTCAGGATCTTCTCCCTGAAGGTGCAGTTCCCTCGCTGCAGCAGCGCCACCCAGTGGATGCTGCGGGGCGGAACCAGGAAGCGGGTGTTTGGGTCGCAGCCCTGCCGGTCCACCACTGAGGAGAAACCGTTACCATGGTTACTGCCCCCAAGACGGAGGTCTAGAGTTTTTATTTATGAGGTACACACATTTAAATGTGTGTACAAACAGCTTGCCATACATCAGGCAGAGGTAGAGGTGGTATCATGATGTGGGACACTTTAAGAACGTGGCAGCAGTGAGACGTCAGGACAAATCAATCAGATGAGCCCAGAACACGTCCAGACCGGTTCTGGTGCTGAACTGACGGAATAAAAACATTCCTAGTTTAAACTGCACTGGCGCTGACATCACTTCCTGTCTGTAATAACAACACTCCTCCTGTTTAAAGGAGGAAACATTTCAGCTCCTGACTCTGTGTGATCAGCCCACCGGCAGGAGGAGCAGCAGGAGGATGAAGAGCAGCAGCTGCAGCAGCAGGAGGATGAAGAGCAGCAGCTGCAGCAGCAGGAGGATGAAGAGCAGCAGCTGCAGCAGCAGGAGGATGAAGAGCAGCAGCTGCAGCAGCTGCAGCAGCTGCAGCTCCTTCAGCTCCTCTCTGCAGTGCCCTTGCAGCGCCTGACTGTAATCTGACACTCCAGAGCAGAGAGACGCTCCGTCCTTCAGCAGCCAGAAAACCTCTGCAGTGTCTCAGCCGGACTCAGAGCTGCTGCGACCTGAACTCAGCTGCAGCAGCGACTGCGAGAAAAACTCACGGCTGCAGCAGAAGACTACAAGACAGTTGCCATGACAACAGTCACGTCCAGAGCTCAGTGGAGATTTTCAGATTCAGATGTTAACCAGCTTCCAGTTATTACTCCCAATCTCTAGGACCAGACTAACACCTGGAACTCTGAGGCAGTGTCAGGTAGGTCATGTGACCTGTGACGCGAGTACCTCCATGATGCGGCGCCGGCGTGAGGACGATGCCCCGGGCGTCCATCTTGGGAGAGTCCTGGCCGTACGTCCCGTCCTCGCTGCTCATCGTGTGGACAGGGGACCCTCGGTCCATGACGGTGGCGTTCACCGTGGCGTCCTCGATGGAGTTCCTGTCAGCGCGTCCTGCTGCCGCGGAGCGGGCCTGGACCATGACCTGGACCACAACCAGCATGAGGACGGCAAGGATTGGGAAGCAGGTCCAACGGTGCAGGTCCATGTCTGCCGGTCCGGTTACATGGAACCTGCCAGGAAGGAAAAACCCAAACATCAGTGGGGCCAGACTAACACCTGGAGCCAAAGTATTTCCACAATATTTATGACTGTGATAATGACAGAAGTGGCGATAAGAATCTTTTCTGACTTGTTTTTTATGTGTGACATAAACACCAATCATGGTTTTGAAAAGATTCTTGCGGCTTTCAAAACTTATTTATTGATGCTTTTGTTGAACAAACAGTGGAAAAAACAGTAAAACTATTAATCCTGACACTATGATGATAAATTTAAATTCTTATGGATGAAATTTATCACAATATATGATAAACGATACAATAAATGTCCAGCCCTGTCAGTGCATGTCCCTCTGTGTCCAACCCCGCCTCTGTCCCTGAACACTAAATATTACAACTTCTCATTTTTAATCATTTCCACGTCCCTCTGATTTCTTAAAATCCATCTTACCTTAAAACGACTCGGTGTCTTCAGGTGTCTCCAGGTGTCTCCAGGTGTCTCCAGGTGTCTCCAGGTGTCTCCGGCTGGTTTTGTCTCCTTTCTCCTCCAGATGTTGGTTTTTGTCCCAGATTGTCCTCCAGATGTGGATGCCGCCTACGGAAGGGCGCAGTAAACCCTGGGTTCAGACTGCCAGGTGAGACAGCTGTGAGGACATCAGGAGATGGGTCAGCCTGCGGAACAGAACCAGAACCTCATCTGGACCTTGGTTCCGGAAGCTCCTGCACTGAGAGCGCCTGGTTGTGTTCCGGACTCCGTCTGGTCCCGGTTCTGCAGTGAGCCCACCTCCGTGTCTGCCGTGGCTGCTTCGGCCCGGTTCGGCTGCCTCCGCTGGACTCCCGATGCTCCGGGCCGGCTCCGAACCTCTGCTGGTTCTGGTGGGACGGATCGGACGGGCTTTGGGGGTTCTGTTCAGGTCGGCTCCAGTAACTAGAGCTCGGTACCTCAGTTCTGGCATCGACGCACCGCGCAAGCGCAGAACATCAACAGGGGAGCGTCAGCGCGCGTGTGACTGTGTGATTCACCTTCCCTTGGAGTGTTGGAGGAGATCTCGCGATAAGGGGCGAGATGTCAGCCAGCTGTTTGTGTCCTGATCAGATTTCTCATTGATTAGTGATCAGCGATCAGAAAGGGAAGAGGGACACCTGGTGGACACCGACAGGAAGTGCAGCTTCCATTTATTTACTTGGTTTATAAAGTTAGAATTCACAACAAGTCATCTGGCACAAAAGGCTCTAATTAATAATCCATTCTTGTCAATCATATTTTATCAATCAGTTCATCATGAATCTGCCACCACCGACTGGAGGTTCGGCAGATCGGAACCAGGAGAACTTTCTGTTGTGTCTGTTGTTACTATTGTTTCTATTGTTTCCATTGGTTCTATTTCTTCTATTGTTTCTATTGTTTCCATTGGTTCTATTGCTTCTATTGTTTCTATTGTTTCCATTGGTTCTATTGCTTCTATTGTTTCTATTGTTTCCATTGGTTCTATTTCTTCTATTGTTTCTGTTGTTTCCATTGTTTCTATTTCTTCTATTGTTTCTATTGTTTCCATTGGTTCTATTTCTTCTATTGTTTCTGTTGTTTCCATTGTTTCTATTGCTTCTATTGTTTCTATTGTTTCCATTGGTTCTATTTCTTCTATTGTTTCTATTGTTTCCATTGGTTCTATTGCTTCTATTGTTTCTATTGTTTCCATTGGTTCTATTTCTTCTATTGTTTCTGTTGTTTCCATTGTTTCTATTTCTTCTATTGTTTCTATTGTTTCCATTGGTTCTATTTCTTCTATTGTTTCTGTTGTTTCCATTGTTTCTATTTCTTCTATTGTTTCTATTGTTTCCATTGGTTCTATTGCTTTTATTGTCGCTGAGCTGCTCAGTAGAAATACTTGTGTTTGGGCATTTTATAACTGATTTTGACAACCATTGATACTCACAGGATTAGTGTGGCAATTTTAAATGAGGCTTACTGAAAATTTCAAAATAAAAGCCTTGACTAATTTCACATCAGATTATTGCTGTTTTGGGCATTTTATAAATTATTTAACCCAATCACTGTTACTCATGGGATTAGTTTGGACATTTAAAATGATGCTTCCTGAAATTTCTAAACAAAAGCCTTGAGGTTTGTCCATGGCTAGTGCAGCGCCATAGGCAGTGCAATAATTAGCTTGCATTATGTTTTTCTCTCAGGTCAGGGCTCTGTCTTGCACAGCAAAGCAGAGCATTAGCATTAGCCTTTTACCTTAAATAAGGTTTTAGCTATTTTTGTTACTTATTAGTAATGTTTAGGACACTGAATGTAGCAAGTTGTAATGATACCGCACATGCTACTGACAGCATTTAGGCTTACATTAGCTTTCTGGCTAATTTTAGCTTACACACTAACTTTAACATGCTGAATGATTCAAGTCCATGTTAGTCAACATGCTTGTGACTCTCCACAGGCTACTGACTACAATTTAGCTGAGCTTAGCATTGATGCTAATTTTTTAGCATTAGGACATTGGGTCCACACAGGGGCCCAGCATGGACTGCCAGACCACCAAAAGTGCGCACTTTGGCAGGCCCCGGTTAAATTCCTTCAGGAATTTTCTCGTTGACCTTTGTTGACCTTTGCTATGGTTCATCACAGAGTTTCTGAATGATCAATAAACTACAAACTTGGACTAATGACCTCATTCGTTTGCAGTAAACGTCACAACAAACAAATAGGACAAATATATTTATTAAGATTTAACAACTAAATGGCTTCTACCACAATAATTACATGAAATTAAATTATTTATATCCCAGATTCAGAAGATTTTCCCTTACTTTAACAGAGCTCTTTGGTTCCTCCTGTCAGTCTGAAGTTTCTCATATCAAGCTTGACTTCCAGATGCACCAGTAACCTGACTGCGAGCCCAGTAACCTGACTGAGAAACCAGTAACCTGACTGAGAAACCAGTAACCTGACTGGGAAACCAGTAACCTGACTGGAAACCAGTAACCTGACTGGGAAACCAGTAACCTGACTGAGGAACCAGTAACCTGACTGGGAAACCAGTAACCTGACTGAGGAACCAGTAACCTGACTGAGAAACCAGTAACCTGACTGAGAAACCAGTAACCTGACTGAGAAACCAGTAACCTGACTGAGAAACCAGTAACCTGACTGAGAAACCAGTAACCTGACTGGGAAACCAGTAACCTGACTGAGAAACCAGTAACCTGACTGGGAAACCAGTAACCTGACTGAGGAAACCAGTAACCTGACTGGGAAACCAGTAACCTGACTGAGAAACCAGTAACCTGACTGGAAACCAGTAACCTGACTGGGAAACCAGTAACCTGACTGAGAAACCAGTAACCTGACTGAGGAAACCAGTAACCTGACTGAGAAACCAGTAACCTGACTGGGAAACCAGTAACCTGACTGAGGAACCAGTAACCTGACTGGGAAACCAGTAACCTGACTGAGAAACCAGTAACCTGACTGGGAAACCAGTAACCTGACTGAGAAACCAGTAACCTGACTGGGAAACCAGTAACATGACTGAGAAACCAGTAACCTGACTGAGGAACCAGTAACCTGACTGAGGAACCAGTAACCTGACTGAGGAACCAGTAACCTGACTGAGAAACCAGTAACCTGACTGGGAAACCAGTAACCTGACTGAGAAACCAGTAACCTGACTGGGAAACCAGTAACCTGACTGAGGAACCAGTAACCTGACTGAGAAACCAGTAACCTGACTGGGAAACCAGTAACCTGACTGAGGAACCAGTAACCTGACTAAGGAACCAGTAACCTGACTGAGGAACCAGTAACCTGACTGGAAACCAGTAACCTGACTGGGAAACCAGTAACCTGACTGAGAAACCAGTAACCTGACTGGGAAACCAGTAACCTGACTGAGGAAACCAGTAACCTGACTGGGAAACCAGTAACCTGACTGAGGAACCAGTAACCTGACTGGGAAACCAGTAACCTGACTGTGAAACCAGTAACCTGACTGAGGAACCAGTAACCTGACTGGGAAACCAGTAACATGACTGTGAAACCAGTAACCTGACTGAGAAACCAGTAACCTGACTGAGAAACCAGTAACCTGACTGAGAAACCAGTAACCTGACTGAGGAACCAGTAACCTGACTGAGGAACCAGTAACCTGACTGAGGAAACCAGTAACCTGACTGAGAAACCAGTAACCTGACTGAGAAACCAGTAACCTGACTGTGAAACCAGTAACCTGACTGAGAAACCAGTAACCTGACTGAGAAACCAGTAACCTGACTGAGGAAACCAGTAACCTGACTGGGAAACCAGTAACCTGACTGGGAAACCAGTAACCTGACTGAGGAACCAGTAACCTGACTGAGGAACCAGTAACCTGACTGAGAAACCAGTAACCTGACTGGAAACCAGTAACCTGACTGAGAAACCAGTAACCTGACTGAGAAACCAGTAACCTGACTGGGAAACCAGTAACCTGACTGGGAAACCAGTAACCTGACTGAGAAAACCAGTAACCTGACTGAGGAAACCAGTAACCTGACTGGAAACCAGTAACCTGACTGAGAAACCAGTAACCTGACTGAGGAAACCAGTAACCTGACTGAGAAACCAGTAACCTGACTGAGAAACCAGTAACCTGACTGAGGAACCAGTAACCTGACTGAGGAACCAGTAACCTGACTGGGAAACCAGTAACCTGACTGAGGAAACCAGTAACCTGACTGGGAAACCAGTAACCTGACTAAGGAAACCAGTAACCTGACTAAGGAACCAGTAACCTGACTGGGAAACCAGTAACCTGACTGAGAAACCAGTAACCTGACTGGGAAACCAGTAACCTGACTGAGGAAACCAGTAACCTGACTGAGAAACCAGTAACCTGACTGAGGAAACCAGTAACCTGACTGAGGAAACCAGTAACCTGACTGAGAAACCAGTAACCTGACTGAGAAACCAGTAACCTGACTGAGGAACCAGTAACCTGACTGAGAAACCAGTAACCTGACTGAGAAACCAGTAACCTGACTGGGAAACCAGTAACCTGACTGTGAAACCAGTAACCTGACTGGAAACCAGTAACCTGACTGAGAAACCAGTAATCTGACTGTGAAACCAGTAACCTGACTGAGAAACCAGTAACCTGACTGGGAAACCAGTAACCTGACTGAGAAACCAGTAACCTGACTGTGAAACCAGTAACCTGACTGAGAAACCAGTAACCTGACTGTGAAACCAGTAACCTGACTGGGAAACCAGTAACCTGACTGAGAAAACCAGTAACCTGACTGGGAAACCAGTAACCTGACTGAGGAACCAGTAACCTGACTGGGAAACCAGTAACCTGACTGAGAAACCAGTAACCTGACTGAGGAACCAGTAACCTGACTGAGGAACCAGTAACCTGACTGGGAAACCAGTAACCTGACTGGGAAACCAGTAACCTGACTGGGAAACCAGTAACCTGACTGAGAAACCAGTAACCTGACTGGGAAACCAGTAACCTGACTGAGAAACCAGTAACCTGACTGGGAAACCAGTAACCTGACTGAGGAAACCAGTAACCTGACTGGAAACCAGTAACCTGACTGAGGAACCAGTAACCTGACTGAGGAAACCAGTAACCTGACTGTGAAACCAGTAACCTGACTGAGAAACCAGTAACCTGACTGGGAAACCAGTAACCTGACTGAGAAACCAGTAACCTGACTGAGAAACCAGTAACCTGACTGAGAAACCAGTAACCTGACTGGGAAACCAGTAACCTGACTGAGAAACCAGTAACCTGACTGTGAAACCAGTAACCTGACTGAGGAACCAGTAACCTGACTGAGAAACCAGTAACCTGACTGGGAAACCAGTAACCTGACTGTGAAACCAGTAACCTGACTGAGAAACCAGTAACCTGACTGGGAAACCAGTAACCTGACTGAGAAACCAGTAACCTGACTGGGAAACCAGTAACCTGACTGGGAAACCAGTAACCTGACTGAGAAACCAGTAACCTGACTGAGAAACCAGTAACCTGACTGGGAAACCAGTAACCTGACTGAGGAACCAGTAACCTGACTGAGAAACCAGTAACCTGACTGGGAAACCAGTAACCTGACTGTGAAACCAGTAACCTGACTGAGGAACCAGTAACCTGACTGGGAAACCAGTAACCTGACTGGAAACCAGTAACCTGACTGGGAAACCAGTAACCTGACTGAGGAACCAGTAACCTGACTGAGAAACCAGTAACCTGACTGAGGAAACCAGTAACCTGACTGAGGAACCAGTAACCTGACTGAGAAACCAGTAACCTGACTGAGAAACCAGTAACCTGACTGAGGAACCAGTAACCTGACTGAGGAACCAGTAACCTGACTGAGGAACCAGTAACCTGACTGAGGAAACCAGTAACCTGACTGAGAAACCAGTAACCTGACTGGGAAACCAGTAACCTGACTGAGGAACCAGTAACCTGACTGAGGAAACCAGTAACCTGACTAAGGAACCAGTAACCTGACTGAGGAAACCAGTAACCTGACTGAGGAAACCAGTAACCTGACTAAGGAACCAGTAACCTGACTAAGGAACCAGTAACCTGACTGAGAAACCAGTAACCTGACTGAGAAACCAGTAACCTGACTGGAAACCAGTAACCTGACTGGAAACCAGTAACCTGACTGAGAAACCAGTAACCTGACTGAGAAACCAGTAACCTGACTGGGAAACCAGTAACCTGACTGAGGAACCAGTAACCTGACTAAGGAACCAGTAACCTGACTGAGGAACCAGTAACCTGACTGAGAAACCAGTAACCTGACTGAGGAACCAGTAACCTGACTGAGAAACCAGTAACCTGACTGGGAAACCAGTAACCTGACTGAGAAACCAGTAACCTGACTG